>JAQIWG010003107.1:0-18625 GCA_034695025.1 Chamaedrilus cognettii
TCCAATCCACAGTCCAATCCACAGTCCAATCCACAGTCCAATCCACAGTCCAATCCACAGTCCAATCCACAGTCCAAATCTACTTTTTTGCTAACTAAGTTTATGCAGCCAATGTCAATATAGTTTTAAGCTAATTATGCCATTATGCCGCCTCTGACAATCCCCTTTTTCCCTTTTTTGTGAGCCGTTCAGCTTGGACGAGTGCATTTTTAGGTTAATTGCGGTGCAGATTGTTGGTGTGACCAGATGAATGGGAGCGTAGAGATGGGACTGCGCAACAGGATGACGCGTGAGGAGCAGGAGAAGGGTTAGGGTTAGTTGTATGTGTGACCAGATGAAGGATTAGTTGTGGGTGTGTGACCAGATTAAGGCGAGTATAGAGCTTGAGCTACGCAACTGGACAACGCGCTATGAGCAAGAGAAGGCCGCTCACCAGGAGGCGATAGCGAGACTTAACGCCGACAGGAACAGTCTCATCGTGTCCACAGACCAGGCTAACCTGCAGACCATCAAGGGTGCGGAAAGTAAAACTTAATCAAGCGATATACAGAGCGCTCTATTTGTGATGAAATGTTATCTCTAATGGAATTGTCTAATTGTATTTATTGAACTGAGATAAAGATAAAAGTGGCAAATAATGAAGAACTGAAAGATAAAAGTGTGCAAAAGATGAAGGATTAGGGGGATTTAAGGTTTTGTTTTTTAGAAAATTGTCAATTTTCAGAAAGGGGATACATACATGCGGAATGCGGATGCAGTTTACAATAGGCACTGTGCAGAAGTTTTTTACATAAACATATATTTTCTTCTGTTGAAGCGGAATTGCTTTATCTTTCCTTCAGTTCTGTGCCGCATTCAGAGAGTAATTTCTATGTCTTTCCATTTCTTCAGATATGCGTTTCTCTAGAAAGCTTTGACTTTTAGCTTTGTGAATTTTAATTTTGTATCCTGCTATCCGTGCAGATCTGCAGGGGAGGCTGGATGGGGAGAGGGCTGCTCGGCAGAAAGTGGAGGCGAGACTGCTGGAAGCGGAGAAGAAGGGAAGCAGTCTGGCGGTGGATGTGTTGCAGCTGGAGCAGCGGGAGAGCGCGCTGAGGCAGGAACTCAGAGCGGAGGCAGACAAGGTACTACTGCAGGGGGCTGGAATCAGATCAACTGGGGCTTGAAATTCGCTTTTAATCAAAGTTAATTGATTTTAATCAAGTTATTGAGGTGTGTATTAAGTGAATCAGATATAAGTTGGCAGAGTTATAATTGATCGCCCCTGACTAGTGTTGAACATTTTAAAGTTTTCTATTCTGTTTATGTTATTTATATTTTATATTGTATTTATTAATATGGCAGGTGAAGCAGAGCGCTGATCTGATGGAACGCGAGGCGCTGCAGAGGGTGCTGCTTCAGACCGAGGTCAAGGTTGCGCAGCAGCAGGTTGCGCAGTTGAAGGTCACCGAGCAGAAGCTGACCAAGGTGAAGCAGTGTACTGATGCTTCTTGTAATTGAGAACCTCATGACTTCTTTGGACGACGATCTACCGTTGAACACTTAAAATTGAACGATGTTAAGCGTTTAAATTCATAGATATAAAAGTAGCAGTAGAATGTAATAATTATACAATACTTAAAGTTGTTAGATTATTACATTATGATTACTAAGAGACTGGTTAGAGTCGACTATTTTAATGTTATCTCTTGGTTGAATGAGCTATGTGATTTTGACTTATTTTTTACTGTTTGAAGGAATCCTGTTTCTATTATTAGAGCTTCTCTTCTATTTTCTTTGTTTCCTTTTGAAATATAATAATTAAATCTGTAATTTAAAACAGGGAATGGCAAGTTAATGGTAATTTAAAATAGGGAATGGTAAGTTAAAGTCGTAATTTGTGGTAAGTTGGGGAAGGCTTTAATTCTATTATCACTTTTGATAGATCTAATTTTCTGTGTTGAGTATCATGTGACAAGGCCTCTCGGCCTGATTATCGGGGCTCGGTTGCTAAAGGACTTTGCTGCTATCAGAGATGTAAGAGATTAGATGCGTGGCTGTTATGTGTTCTGTTCTATTGCTGGATGACAGGAGTTGGCGGATCTCAGTGCTGCCAAGAAAGGCCTGCAAGACGAACTTCGCAAAGCCAAGGAGTAAGCTGCTGTTCTTAGACTTTTAAATAAAGTTAACACCTATTCTGATGATTTGACAATGAATTATATGTTATTGATGTATATATGTATGCATGTATGTATGTATGTATGTATGTATGTACATGTATGTGTATGTATGTATATATGTATACTGCACTTGTAATGCACCAAATAAATGTCGTGCAAACGGAGATGGAAAAAAGCATCATTTGCTTGAATCGTAGGTGCGAGAAGTCTCACCATCCTAGTTGATGGTGCCCCGTAATCTTCATCTCTGCTATTGTAGAGCATACAAGAATTCTGCTGAGTCTATTCAAGTTTTTAATCGCTGTGTTAACGAATGGTATTCTAGTTATCTGACGAGTTATTTAATGAGTCAATTATTATGTAACAAACTTTGAAGCCTAGTGAACATTTAGAATTGTAACCTGTATATGTGGTGATAACTTATCGCAAAATCTGGGCTTTTTTTCTGGCTTTATTAGGTTTTTACGCTCGAACAGATTTCGTTGTCATCTGACATGTTTTCATCGTTGTCGGGTAATTTTCTGTCGCTAGTGATCTGCTCGTGACTGATCAGCAAATGAAGGAGTATCAGGACCAGCTGGAGGCCGAGAGCTACTTTTCTGTGAGTAGCCAGAAGTATTGCCCTAGTTTTTTAATTTGACATTTCATCAAACACTAGTGGTAATAACAAGCAAACAAAATACTTTATGAGGTCGTTTAGGCTAGGGTTGTGATTTGATCCTAAATGATTTCTAAATTGTTTTTATATGATACTTGCATGGATTTCTGTTTGTAATATGTATGGGTTTTTGCTTTTTTAACAGTGCATGTTTTTCATAAAATTAAATCAGATATTCATTGCGTGAAACTTGAAATTGCTTAAATTGTACTTCTTTCGTTTTCGGTGCAGTGCTGTGTAAAATTAGATCGTTGTTTCTCAGGTTCTTTATAAGACGCAAATAAGAGAACTGAAAGAAGAATGTGAGGATAAATCGAAGCAGTGCTTTGAGCTGGAGGCTGAATGCAGACATCTAGAAACCGACAGGTGAACAGCCGGCTTGCGTTATCGTTGTAATGCTAGATTTTGTGTGCTTGATATAGCCATAGCTAGTGTACAGGTGTACATGTGAAATTTTGCATTGTTTAATTCACTGTGCAGCCTGCATTTTGTATTAATGCCTGAATGCTTTTAGAAACCAGTGATTGATAGCCAACACTTGCTTATGCCAAGCATGGACATTACTTCAGACATTTACTTCAAACATGTACTGGAGCCATACAAAATTGTCTTCTGTGCTGTTTTAGACTGGATGTTTCTTGGACCAATGACTGTGACTGATTCTGATTCACACGCTGGCCAATGACTGCGCTTGTCCTTGACCCGCATAAACATCATGACCAATCACTGCAGTTATCCTTGACCCATATAAACATCCTGACCAATCACTGCACCTGTCATACAGGGACACGCTGGCCCATGAGCTGACGTTGGCCCAGGAGCGTGCGGCGCAGGAGCAGGGGGCGCGAGGCCACGCCGAGGAGGCGGCGTCGAGGAGTGAGAGGGAGCGGACCATGATGGAGCTTGAGAAGAAGGAGATGTACAACAAGAACAGGGCGGAGCTCGGACGCAAGGACGGCCTTATCAGCAACGTATGTACGCCTCTGTCACCTGCGTCCTGGTGACGTCGCAATGATTCGGTGCTTATGATTCTGTATCATGAGCATTGGCTGTGAGCTTGTATTTATTTCTCAACTATGTCGGCTTGCAGTTATATGTTAGATGTCAGCAGTAGCTCTTGTGACGCACATGATCTATATATTCTCTTAAGCCATAGGCATCGTTGACTCAACTTTTATCTTGTTCATTAGATACATTGAATGATAGCCATGTGGGGCCGCTTTGAGCGAGGACAATATATGCTGAATGATGTTATAGCTTCAGTGTGTAGGTTACTTCTTTGCTTGTTTGTTTGTTGCTTAACGGCACAGCAGCACACAAGGGCTATTTTAGTGTCAGACGAGATAATAAAAAAATTTTAAAGTTACTTCTGAGATGCTATATGCTAATTAGTACTATTATTATGCTAATTTGCGTGCGTGTGTTGCGCAGCTGGAGGACGAGTATCGTCAGCTCAATGGGTCGCTGCAGGAACTGAGGTCGGAGCGTGATTCACTCAAGGTCAAGGTCGACGAACTTGAACAAGGTTTGTCTTTATTATGATAACCAATGAGATCCTTGTGACCGCCAGCAAGATGGGTTTTTTGCTGATCGCGTTGGATGCCGGTAGAAAAAATCTTTGGTTTGCGTGTTGATCGATGTGATAAATGTACGATGTTTCAAATGGCCACTGTAATGTGGTGAAATTTTAAAATCTATTTATCATTACGCTCTCAGGCTCTCATTTTTTAGTTATTAATTTTCGTATATAATAATATTAGTATTAAATTAGTGAAGTTTGTGTATTTATTTATTTGCAATTGAATTTCTTTTTTTATTCTGATAGCATTGCCACACATTTTAAAGTTGTCGTTAGTTTGTTGAGTATTATTCGCACCGCTGCTGCCGTTGCCTTGCAGCGCTGCAGGGCGTCCAGACGACGAGCTCCAAGGGCGGCACAGAGTTGCTGCAGCTCAAGAAGCAGCTCAACGACGAACGAGTCAAAAAAGAACAGGTTGGATGCTGTGCAATCTCTCAGTCAAATATTTGCCTTATGTGCTGATGTACGGGGCCCCGCTGGATCCTTCCTAGAATTTTTAATGGATCACAGATAGGCCTGCTTGGGGATTTCCTTTCATTGGATGGAGTAAGTTTTGCATTGCCTAAGTTGAAGAAACACTGTGGAGTGACTCTTTTTTTTTGCTTTTGCTTTTGAAAACTTTTTTTTGCTGTTGATCAATGTGTTTATTTTTCACTTTATTAACAGTATTGCAAGTATTACGTATCGGTTTGCAGTTTAGTTATAAGACTTCTTCTTAAAAGTGATTGTACCAGTGTTAAGATGCTTTGCTATATTACTTTCGAGTGTTACTAATCAAATTTTGAATGTAATTAATTTTCCCAAATCTAGCGAATCTGCAAGAGAATCTTATGCCGAGATATATGTATCATGCAGTTAGTGTTAGGCTTTAGAACGTTAGGACCTTTCTAGTAAGATAGACTATTACAGTCTGGAAACGTTCCTCCTTTTTTAGTCGCCTTTTATCACTCTTCCGGGGAGCTCTGGTGTGCAATGACGTGCTGGACGTGTGAATCAGGCGGTGAACAAATTAATGGAGATCATGGCGCGCAAGGAACCGGTCAAGGCCGGCGTCGGGCAGGGCAGGAAGGTCAGCTCGGCAGAACTGAAGAAGCGCGACAAGGAGTTCCGCAAGATCGAGCAGGAACTGAGACAGGTTAGCGACAACATAGTGCGCGTGAATCTTGTAAAAGGTGTTACGCACGGTCTCGCCGAATGAGATAGAGGGCATTTAGGGGCTGTTGCGGTTATATTCATTGACCGCATAGCGTCATTTTACCGGCAATGGAATACAAAATGTCATTTAAAGTAATGTAGATGCATAGAAATACACAAAAATGCTTCTTTTTAAAAGTATAATTCTTTTTATTAGATTGTTAAAGGGTGCATTTCTGTGTAATTTAGAAATATTTTAAAATTTTGATTAATCTGTAAAAAAAAATTAAATAGAAAAAATTGAAAAAAACTTAAATGCACTATTATGCATCTTATGCTTTTGTTTCAAATTTTTAAATTTAGCAAATATGTATTTCTATGTTTTTCTATGCATCCGCATTAACCCGCAAATTAAGTTTTTGGCGCAAATTGCATAGAATAATAAGGCTGAACGACGAGCAAGATTCTCTCTTGTTTCGTGCTCAGGACAAGGAGAACCTGGACAAGAACCTGATGGCGGTGCGCCATGACCTCTCCGAGTCGCAGGCGTCGCTCTACGAGGAAGGTCAGAAGGTTGTACGACTCCAGATGGAACTAGTGTCCAAGGACAGTGAGATCGAGCAGCTCATGCAGAAGGTTTCCATGGCAACGAGCGACTCGACGTCCGTGACGAGTCGTCGGAGCGGAGAGGAGGAGGCGGACGACTCCGGCAGCGGTGAGATGCGATGAGGGGGGTGGCTGTAAGCGTAATAGTCGTGCCTGGATGATTGGCCATGTCCGCTTTAGTTTATGTGATTTATCCTATCAAGCTCAGGAGTCTTGCCTGAATGACTGGTTATGTCATCTCTGGTGATTTACTTGGTCTCCTTTGTTTTTATCCTCAGAGCTGTGCATGAAAATGTTGCTGCGTCCTAATATTGGCGCCAGTATCATATGCCCGTATATAACCTGTGAAATAGCACCCTTGCCCTGCACCCTGCGCAGCCCCCGAGTCGCGCCTTGAGGGCTGGCTCGCGGTGCCCAACAAACAAAACATCCGGCGCTACGGCTGGAAGCGCCAGTACGTCGTTGTCAGCAGTCGCAAGATACTCTTCTACGCCAGCGAGACGGGCGTACAGCGCGCCGAACCACTCCTCATCCTCGACATAGAGTAGGCATACGCACTTCTCACGCACTCAATCATGTATCAAATGTGTGATAATTTTTTTTACTCGTATATTAAATATGTAAGATCCTGCTCGCTCGCTGTGTATCGTCTACTTCATGGAGTAGATATGATCTACAGCAAGATTCCCTGCTTGATAAAAAAAAAAATCAATTGTAATTATCGCTTGTAGTTGAATGTGGTTGAATGACTTTTGTGTGAATGTGTTGAAATGATACTTCAACTTCAACTTCAACTTCTCTACTGCACACCACTCTAATGGATGACTATTTGTAGGGCAGACGAAATTAAGCACTTTTGCCATGGGTGCACGAAGTGACTCGAAATCTTTTGCTGCGGTCGGGAATCAAACCGACTCTGCCACACTCGCAAATCCGAAGTCTGCGACTTAGACCACTCGACCACAACGCTTCGTCAATACGTGACTAGAATGGACTACAAGGGATTGGCCTTGTTCTGTGTTGCAGCAAGCTGTTCTATGTTCGGCCCGTGTCGCAAGGCGACGTCATACGCGCTGACGCTAAGGACATCCCGCGCATATTTCAGGTCTGTCGGCCTGTCTGCGCTAGCCAACAATCGCGTCAAATTTGAAGAATAAAATTCACCTAAGTTGAAATGCGTGGCCATGCAATGGTCAAAAAGATTATAAATAAATAGAATTTATCTTGTTGGTATCTGCCATCAGTTACAATAGTTTAAGTGTGTTTTGCATACCTGGGGCATATACTGCACTTGTGGATTTTGAACTGTGAGTTTTTGTGCATTTTTATGTCAATCAATGTGTCTTTAAGCAAGCACTGCTCATTGAACAGTTTAGTAAAGACACCTACTTTGCATATCAATGTGCACCGGGCAATCTGGGTCAGGTCACACTCGTGCAAAGATCCCATTGGCCGTCGTAGGTGCTGTACGCAGCCGAAGGCGCCATCAAGAACCCCTCCGACGAGCCTGAGCTGCCCCCGTCGAGTCAGGACAAGACGGGGGTGATTGTGTACAAGGGTCATGACTTTCTCCCCATCACGTTCCGCACCCCGACCAACTGCGACTCGTGCTCGCGCGCCCTCTGGAACATGATCCACCCCCCCACCGCCCTCGAGTGCAAGCGTAAGTGACTTGATGTTTAATTATTTATTTATTTTATTTTGGCACGCTGAGAGTTTTATTGGTTGATTCTCATAGGGCTGGTTTTTCCAACACGGATTTAATGGTGGTTCAGTATTTAGCCTATGAAAATGGTGGGCTAAATCCTAAACCACCGTTAAATCCGTGTTGGAAAAACCAGCCCTATGAGATTTATATTTAACGGAAATGGACGGATATATACGAAAGTGATAAGGATTCTTATCCTATAGTGTGCAGCACTATGTGATGATCCTGCAAAGTTCACGCGAAGAAATATATAAATGAATAATTTATATATAACAAATTTATGTATAAAAATACAATGCGCAAGTTCACAGCGTGGAGTGCCCAGTTTGAACTAATGTAGATATAGATCTGTACGAAATAGTATACTTTAGCATCTGCTGGAATTGGCCAATGGTGTTGCAGTTTTTTGATCGTTCTCTGATTTGTTATGTTGGATGTAGGATTGCTGCATTTTTTTCCGATGCTTAGTTATGGCAGTAATCTGAAATGCTTTAATGGTCTTTGCAGGGTGTCGATTAAAGTTTCACAAGGAACATTACGATAAAAACGAAGAGTTTGCTGCCTACTGCAAAGGTTTTGACTTTACGTTGGTCTCACTGGCTCTCAGTAGGTCGAGTAATCTAAGTATGTCAAGAAATCTAGTTGCTTTTGAAGATGGATACAATTACATGGAGCGGATGTGAAAGCCAGGACTAGTGTATTCAGCTTAGGATGTAATTTTTTCTGCTGTGGATGAACGATGCATTTCTATTGATCTGTTTTTTGTGAAATGCTCAATATCCTTTTTTGTCCTGAAATTCCTCTCTTTGATTTTTTAAAAAACCTTTCCATTTGATTTTTTAAAGTATTTTTTATTCTTTCGATATATTTTTTTAGAATTTGGTATATGCTGGTATATTGTTACTAAATTGCTGATATTGATATCCTGTTGCTGAAAGTTCTTATGATTGTTACTATATTAGTTGTTATTGTATCGGTTATGACATTGTATCAGTTGTTGTCATATCAGTCATGATGTCATTACATTTGTGATATTGTATCAGTCAACGAGGACGCTCAGTCTGCCAAGGAACTGCTCCTACTAGCCAACTCAGCCGAGGACCAGAAGGTCTGGGTCCAACGACTCGGCCAGAAGGTCGCCAAGAACGGATTTGTCGTCCACGCGTCGGTCGATAGTCGTGCGTCCATTACGTCAGGGTAACGCGCTTTCCTCCGTGACCTCCATGGCTTTTTTATTGGTCTTTTTTCTGCGGCGGACCGTGGCTCGTGCGAGCAAGTGTATTTGGCTTTGCGCGTTACATCACTGTAAATTACAATGTAATGTGTTAGAATTGTGGTACTTTCAGTTGTTTTGATTTTGAGTTTTATTTTGTAGTAATAAATGCACATTTAATGGGCTTTTGGACTTTTGGCTTTGGGTGGTTGATGCTTTGCTATGGACGGCTAAGGGAAAAGTTTATTGAACGCCTTTTAGTTTTTTACATTCATTGAGTTTTTAGCTCTCGTTGCGCAAGTTTCTGCTTCTTTCATATTGTGATTGTTGTCCCTAGTTATTCTTCTGTGCCTCGATAATGTTGCTGCTTTTTCTTTAGTCTTATTCAGGCTTATTTTAGTCGGAATCATCCTCTACTGGTGTCCTGCTGCTCTTCATTCGAATTGTATATTAATTTAAACAGTGATTCTATGTATAACATTTGTAATGCGACATTATTTGGTGTCTTTAATACGCATGCAAATTTTGCGTTTTTATGCTTTCTGGCAACTTTCTGCTTTATAGATTTTTTGCCAAGCCTTTGTTATGGTGGTGTATTGCTTTGATAACCAGCTAGTATGTCAAAAAGGGTCAAAGGTAAATTTTCATTTTGCAGTTGAACTCGAATATTTTTTGTTTGGCTTTGCCTGCTTGCTATTTCTGCTTTTGTTGCGATCTCTGCTTCTGTTACTATTTCTGCTTGTGTTGTTCTGCCTGCTTCCAGACTGCTCGGTCAAACATTGAGAGGCGCCAAGCAATATTCTAGTTTCAACGCGCAGCAGAAGTCATCCACACTTCCGTCGCAGAACGCTAAACCCTCCAAGTGACGCTTGGTCGCGCATTTATTAACGACCATCCGTGTGGTGGACTGTAAATAAGCAGCAGTGTTTGAGGCAGGGTGATGAGGCTCTGCTTCGATGCGATCGCTTGGCAGCTAACTTGTATCATAGTGGTGTACTTTTTTATTACAGGCTTAATTATGTATATACTTCATTTGCCGAGCAAATATCCCTTGATTGGTTTTTTTATCGATGTCCAACTTGACGGGTAATATGTCACAGATCTACGCTTGAAGCTCTCTTTATTGTAATGATAGCTTATATTCTAAATAAAAATATCTTTTTACGTCTGTCAAGTTTTTGTGTAAAACATAATAGTTTAATTTTTTCAGTCAGTTTTTCATTCATCTTCTTTTCCGATTTTTCGCTGTTTTAGCTCACATTGTTCCGCAGCTAGGCTCACTAAGTATTGCTATATTTTTAAAATAAATTTAATAAATGGAGGATTATGAAGCATTTTGTTGTTTATAAAGTGTAATATGATTTTTGTGTAATGAATGATTTTCATTCTATTCTTTGCATTTCTTCGTTCGCACTCATTTACACTGTACAACGTTGTAAATTTATTTTGTTTCGGTGTCGAAAATGCATTTTGTTTCAGTGTAGTACAATAATTTGTATCCGTTTGGATTTAGTTTCTTGAATATTGCAATGTTATAATCGTAATTGCCTGGTCAATTCTCTGGCTTCTGGAATGGATGAAACAGTCTGATGAAACTGTGTGCGCTTGGGGCATCGGGCCCTTGAGCAAAGGACAGCGCATAATGTACTTGAAGCTGCTTAAATAATTATGTGCAAATTAGAGGCTGTATCTTGTATTATGACTTTCAATTAATATTGTCAAATTATAATTTATAATATTGTTTGATGTTTTTTTCATTACTTTGATAATGCTTGATGTTATACAGCGAATTTTTTCTCTAGGAATATCTGAAGACTACATTTCAAAAGTTAAATTCTGGTTTCTTAATATGCTCGGTAGTATTGAAATTCTATAGCGACAAATTTTGGGAACGAAAATTGATATAAAATGGTCTAGGCATGTCGCTTTTATTAGTCGCACTTATTTATAATTTAAAATATTGTTGCTATGTTCAGTTTTTCACTATTATATGATATGATCTATGTTTATAAAAACGATTGAAAAGCATTGATTATTTAAATGATGTAGAACACTGATCTGTTTTCAAATGTTGATTGAGCATCTAATTGACTTCGATCCAAGCCACTTGCTTTGATTGTATTCAAACTTTTCTCTACAAAATAACATCTTTTCTATTTCTCTCACTGACAGAAGTCTTGCAATTTTGAACGTAGTTCATTAAATAATAATTTCTAAAGTTTGTTTCTTCAGAATTACTGTTGATTTATGCTTTTAAACAACACAGTTTTTACTGTTTTGGTTACAGTGTGAGAAAACAGCGAAGCATCGCACGCGTGAGTGACACCCCAGGGGTTCAGCTGCTGCACATGTCGCGTCAGAAGTCAAAGGAATACTAGCTGCCACGCAATTGCTGCCGAATTCAGATCACTAAATTGAGAATTAAACCGAATAGAAGGGCGTCAAGGAATAATGCGGTTGCTGATTATTTCTCGTCGACCTCTTCCATCCGTGAAGCCTCCGTATGAGATGTAGGACTCTGTGGCGTGCGAGCTTTATACCTTGCCTTTGTTGCGCTGTCAACCAATTGACTGTAGCGGGATTGTTCGAACGTCCGGTGTCTTCAACATTTTACGCAGGCTGGACTTGCAGAATTATTTCAATACTGTAAAACCTGACATTTTTGCTTCTTGCTATTTTCGCGGTATCGCCTTTCAGAAATTTTGTTGCATTTAATTTTTGCCTTTTTGAGGATCTGCCCATTATAGCTTTTATAGCTTTCTTTTGGCTCAGGTAATTTTTGAGAGTTTGACCATTGTGCAAAATTTGCTAAGATTACGTGCAAGCGAAAATGTCATGCTTTACAGTATCTGAAATATTTTGCTTGCTATGTTAAATCATGATGCAGCTTAGAATAGTAGTCGTACTGATTTCTCTATTCTGCTACCGATGATGCATGTCACTTGATGGTCAGAGTTGGTGAATGACGAAAGAGTTAACTTTCGATCGTTGAGAATTAGTGACGTATTGCCGGGTGAGATGTAAGTGCTCCGTTCAAAGAATATGCGGATTGCTTGTGATCCTTATTAGTCAAATGTAGGATGCTAATTTAATTGCGGTGAAAAGGGACACTTTAACTGCTGGTTGCTCGACCTCGATTTAAGTTCGATTTAGTTTTGTGGTCCAAGCAATCAAATTATTCGATACAATTCTCTCATAGATTTCCATTGGTTAATTCAGACTACAGAAATTAAATCGCACTTAAATCGAGGTCGAGCAACCAGCAGTTAGCGCTGTTAGTTAATGGAATCACTCCTGCTTTTGCGTTCCCAGACCATATTCCGGGAAAATGCGTGTTTGGAACATCAAATATAACTGCCTTGAGTGTCTCCATATATGGATGTTGCATTGCATTCCGTAGTCCAGTAGAATGTTCAAGAGTTAAATGTTTTATTTTGGAGATTTAGTAAATGATAGATCTTGAAAATTGTTGCTTGAGATTGTCCTTAAATCTAGAAAATTTAGCACAGCGCCTTACTATTATTGTGTTAGGTATATTTAGCGTCTCGAGTCCAGCTGAGGATAATATCGGCGGAAGTTTTCAGACGCTCGCTTTTGTCAGGTTTAGGACTGATTTAGTGCCGTCAGAGATGCAGCGATTAACAAAATTGCTAAAGTTCTGTCCTAGTAATAGACCTGTCTCATAAGGTCGAGTTTATATAGCATGTATTATAATACATGACTTTTTCTCTTTTGTTTTATGTAGGTTCAGCTTTTACAATTCAGCCTTTACGTTGAGCAACAGCCTCGCTAAACGTTACCATTTAGTTTTAGCTGCTGGCCCATGTGCTGTGAGCTGCTGGCCCATGTGCTGTGAGCTGCTGGCCCATGTGCTGTGAGCAAGGATAAGTTTAGTAGGAGTAGTACTCCAAAAAATGGCACTTTTTTGAAACCACTCAGATTTAGAAATGGGTAGGTATAGCAATAATTGTAAAAATGGACGATGGTGGAGTAGGCCTACTTAGCCTACTCCTTTTTGAAATGCATAGGAGTGCACTACTCCTGTTTTATAAGCAGCGGGCGTAACGCTGCTCCTATTTTGTAAGGGCTAAACTGAACTCTGGTTGTGAGTATGTAATTTATTGTATATGTACCATTGCATTTGCACAAGTGCTGTGTGGGATTAGTTAGCTAGAATGATGCTTCGATTATGCATGAATGTTTGCGTGAATGATATGCTGTACAGTAAGTTCTATAAGTGCTGTTGCATTGAGCGCCCTTGTGAAGCAATAACGTCTATTTTCTCTGTAGACCTGCTAAAAACTCAGTGCCTTTGGCTCCTGATCTGTTTCAGATTCTGTCAACTCGCTCGCTCGTATTTCATCCCCGATCTTTAACGCTTTGCTGTATGAATTTGTTGAACATCTGTATTTACGAATGCGCTCTGTATTTTAGTATTTCAATTTGAAACAGTTAGCCTGCGTATGCCGTTTAATAAATTTGGCTACTGACTGTCATGGGGCTTATATAGCAATTTGCTGTGTAGGGCATAGTATACAGTGTTATCTAGGACGACGTTAGCGTGTAACGAACAATATTATTTTAATTATTTTGAGGACTTCTATTTGTTCATCGGGCGTGGTCGAGGATGGTCTTTAGACTAGCTCTGGATTAGTTGTTAATATATTTATTTGGTTAATTTTTGAATCGTATTATTTATTTCTTTGTGAGCTGGTTCTATGTCATGTAGACCTGCGATAACTGCGTGAAAGCGTATTTCGCTACAGATTCTTGAAGGTGGCTGTGTGCCGGATTCGAATTTCTGCACGATCGCTCTATAGGCCTACATGGACATCTGTAACTAACAGATTTCATCTGCTATATTAGGTGAGACAGGCCAGTCAACGCGTGTCCGTGCTTATCTGTTATTATTAAGAATGATCGTCGCTATTTGGATACATAGCTGGCTATTTTATAAGTTGAGTTCAGAACTGGTATCTAATTATCTCAAATTTAGAAGACAGTTATTTTGACAGCTGCTTACTCTTCTTGTTATCGTAGCTAAACTTAGGGCTGGTTTTTTCAACGGATTTAATGGTGGTTTAGGATTTAACCCACCTTTTTGCATAGGCTAAATCCTGAACCACCATTAAATCCGTGTTGGAGAAACCAGCCCCTAATATATGGCTGCATCAACTCAAAGTTGGGTCCTATATGCCTAGTTTAGCGCTACAGCATACGTTTAATCATAATCTGTGATTAATAAACTCATAAAATTCATAAATGATTTTTATTAATGAACTAGGCCTAATCGCTGAAGAAATGTTGAACCAAAACTCAAATTTTAGTTTGACAAGCATTCATTTCAAAAATACTAATGCTAGTTTAGAGTCTGTTTTGACATCCAACGACGTCATCTGGGATCTCTCTACGCAATGGACATTGGACAATCATGCATTCGGCTAATTAATAATAATTGGGAGAAAACTCAAAACGAAGGGGAAGGATTATTATTAGTTGAACAAATTCTTGTTATGATTTAGTCTAAATCATTTTTCAGTTTTTCTGTCCAATTATTAATAAACGACAACAATAGGTCTTGTAGGCTAAATCGTGATGGTGGAGGAACTAACCCAATGCTATAGATAGCCTAACGGGCTACAGCTGCCGTTGCTAGTCTAGGCTAGCCTACCTTCCATACACGTCAAATCATGCCAGCGTTTTGGCGCGGCTGCAGCCCGCATGGCTAGAGCGCAGACAGTCTAGATATGGGATTGACTCTAAACACGGGATTGACACTAAACATAGGATTGACGCGGCACGAAAGGCTCGACTCGCTCAGCTCGGCTTCATTCTACAAACGAGAGCTAGGTACACGAGTCGCGGGACCTCGCATCGATTCACTCAACTCCTACTTCATTCTACGGACGAAAGCTAACTAAACCTACACGGATAGGTGGCTAGTGGGACAGCGTTAGGACAAACTGTTTGCGCTGTTGTTAATTCTGCGATGGTAGTTAAGATAATTATGAATGTATTAAATTCGACGCGCGTCGCATAGAAGCCGTTAATATAAGCCCCATGGTCGCGTAGCGTAGGCCTAGTCTAGCTGGGAAATTTAATAAAAATTGAGCGTGTTTTTCAACTTTTTTTCAGGTACACCGCGTTAGTACGACCTATCAATCTACGGGTTGTGTGGTCGGCGACTTGGAGGTTACGAGGCCCCCTGTCGTACGCACCTGACGCGGAAGTAAAGTGGAGCTAAATGCATAAAGTAATCTGAAGTCTTCTGGGTTTTGTTAGGGGTTTTGTTTACGGATCTATAAATATTGATAAAATCTTTACAATACTATCGACATACGATATAATTGATATCAATACAATATGGCTGGCCTATAATAATTATGCACACACAAAAACCGAGTAAATGCAACTTGACCGTTTTCCTTGTTCAGTCCCATTTGAGGATGCAAGAAGAGTTCTAAAAAGCAGTAAAATATAGCGATAGGCCTAGCAAATTCATCTTGCAAATTCGTTGTAAATAAAAAAGCCCGTCAATTAACTTGTTAAAGACAAAAGCCGTCCAATGAATGAAAAGATAAAGAAATTACAACCACCTTTGATTAAGCAAAAGACCTAGTTATAATTTTTTATGATAATGTACACGATTGTAGTTGAAACAAATTCGATTCAAGAATTACAGCAAAAATAGCCGTCATTTTAAAATTTTTGGTGTTTACCTTTCATTATACAAAGTTTATAGAAGTCTGTGTTATAGACCTAAATAATTAAATTTAAGCCGTAGGTTTCAGTTGACTTGAGAAAGGGTTTCTCTCTGCTGGGTCCAGCAAATCCATGTTCTCGAGCTATTGCGATTGGGACTACTAGAGGTCTATTCGTCCCGCATGTAATTACATTAACGTTAAAGTTAAAAATCAAGTCTAATGCTGTTCGTTACGCCGAGTTGCTAAAATCATTCCTATGTCTTTTGCAGTGTGTGATCTAATAGGCGATTCAAGCCCGCTCAGTGTAGTAGTACACAGTAGGTCTACAGTATTACAGCGACTATAATTATCGGCGATTTGGTTACGTATGAAATATTTCATTTCATTTTAATGATAACGGAGTCTCTATCGTTGTTTAGATTTGGCCTGCAGGCCCATACTGTTGCATAGCCTACTATCGCATCTATTTCTCACATCCAGTTAGGCCTACTCCAAATATTTTCCAATTATCTTGGCATCAATTTCACGCTGTTGAGCGGCGACGCGTTGGGGGCTGGAAAGGCTCGTCGACGGCCGAGCAGCTTTAACTCTAGCCTTGACCCTGGCCTCGTCGACCATGGCCTTGACCTTGGACGGAAGCTTGGGGTGTTCGGTGACCAGGCAGCAGGCGAACACGCAAAGGTCGAACAGCGCGACGACGACGACGAAGCGAAGGAAGGCCCGTCTGTTGGTGGGCACCCACTCGAACAGCCGCGCCATGGCTGCAGCGGATCAGACCTCAGGCTCTACTAGTGTGACGTCACCGTGCAGGAGAAGGCTGTTTCTCACTTCTAAACTGGAAATGCATGTCATAAAATAAAAATGTTAATAAATAATAAATGCATAAAGGGGTGTCATGCCACCATGAATTCTTTGCATGCAGATTTGCATGCATGAAAAGTTTAATTAAATACAAACAGCGAGTTAATATCACAATGCGATCGACTGCAAAGCAAGCCCATACCACTGCGAGCCGACGCGCGGCGCAGCAATTCATGGAACTGTGACGTCACATCGGCGCTTGTAGTTTAGTTTGAAACTTTTCACCATGCAAATCTGCATGCAAAAATACATAGATGAACGAGAGCTTATTATTTTGTTTCAAATCATTTTCTAAACTTAAATTTGAGGCATTCGGCGTAGCATAACTTCACTTCTGCTTCAACTTCATTACTGCACTGCACCCTTGTGGATGATTATTAGCAGGGCTGGCGAATTGAAAGTAGGCCTACCATCTTTGCCAAGGGTGCACGAAGTGACTCAAAGCCTTTGCCGCGGCCGGGATTCGAACCGACTCGCTGTCGAACCCGTAATCCGAGCTCCGCGACGCATTACACCACTCGGCCGTAACGCTGATTATATTGGCACGCCTGTAGAACATGGACGATAATAAGTGTAATTGGCGAAAAAGGGGGAGCTGCGCTAAGTACGTATATTTTGTCTGTAGGTAATATGTGTGCGGCTGTAGCTTGACGAGGCCCATAGCGCTTGCAGGGCAATGCAGGCCCTGGTGATAAACTATGGCTACCGTACAGTTATTGTGGACTGCATGGGCCGTACTAACAGTTAACTTATTCAGTTGTCAACAATTTCTAGGCGCATTATTCAAACAAACAGAATGTCCGACACTGTAGCGTCTGAGCGTCGATGGCGTCTGGTGACATCATAATATTATTTTATTTTAACGAAAGATCTAGGCCCTGTTATAGATAGGCCTGCGTGTATGCCCGAAGCTCAGCGCTAATTCAACAGTAAATCAACGATAAATCAACGGCTAATTAACGGTAAATCGGCGACAAATGAACGATAAAAACAAAGGTAAATTAATGCAAACAAATGGCAAATGAATCGTTTATCAACAGTAAAATAATCAACGGTAAATCCTTGATAAATCAACGGGAAATAAACAGTAAAACAACGGTGAATTAAATTATCGGTAAATCAACGGTAAAACAACGGTAAATTAATGCAAACCAATGCCAAAAGAAACGTTTATCAACGGTAAATCAACGGCAAATCAACGGTCGATTTTTAACGGTAAATCAACGACAAATGAACGGTAGATTAATGCAAAGCAAAGGCAAATGAACCGTTTATCAACGAGAAAACTACGGTAAATCGACTCCTCTTTCTCACTCAAGCATTGCAATCGCACTGTTATTCAGAGTTTCTATTGAATGCGTGTAATTAGTCGAATAAAATAATAAAAGAGCGCATCATTGTGTAGGCCTAATCAGATGACCGAACAACGTAAACAAAATCAAGATTTGATATTAGAATGCGAGTGTTGTTGACACGAACTCAATGGCGTAACTTTGAACTGAAAAGTGGGGGTGACAAAATGGCAAGTCCTTATGGGACGTTATTTGAAGCGCTTAAAAACACATAAATGTTTAGCTAGCGAGTTAATCTGACAGATTCATATTGAGTTGAGCAGTTAATACCTCATTGGTTTTACTGCACCATAGTGAAGTAAAATCAGGAATTTTCATGCCAGACATATTCATGCCAGGCAGACTCGAGCTGAATGGTAATAAATAGTAATGAATAGTAAAGAATAGTAATGATTAGTAGTGATTAGTAATTAATAGTCATGCCAGGCAGACCTGCTTCGAATAGTAATGAATGGTAATCAATAATAAAAAATAGTTATTATTAGTAGTGATTGGCAAATTAAAAGTCATGCCAGGCAGACTTGTTTTGAATTGTAACAAATAGTAATGATTAGTAATCATCAGTAATGATTAGGAATGAATAGTCATGCCAGGCAGACTCGCTTCGAATAGTAATGAATAGTAATGAATAGTAATGAATAGTAATGAATA
>JAQIWG010003108.1:0-18622 GCA_034695025.1 Chamaedrilus cognettii
GCTCAATTGTAAGGCGTTTAAACCCGTTTCAGGCATGAACCATATTACTCGAGTTACGTGGTACATGCTCTAACCCCCCTTCAATTGTCTTCATCTAAGCAAAAATAGTTTTTTTCACTAGTAATTTTGTCTAGAAATTCTCACACTCACCGAAATAGCACTAGATATGGTGAAAAATCTCTAGCTGCTCCCCTATCTGTTTATTCGTTGTGTCTCTACGATCCGTTTATTAAGAGACCCATTATAATGTTCACAATAAAATTACTCGAAGTCATTTACACGGAATACAATCCACAAACATTAAACATTAACGAAGCCGGAGCACTAACCAATACTCAATCGAGACGCAAAGCCTTATGTCGTGAGCAATGTCATAATTCTACTGCTGCTGAATGCGGAGACATTGCAGAGGGGAAGAGTACAGCGACGATATATTTAACGCGCAACGGTCACTAGCTTAAAATTATCATGCCAGCATAATCCTAATGGGCGCTAACAAATTCTGATGATTAATTGACCAATATGGGAGAACCCCTTCCAACAGGCTTAACATCACGGGCATCAGGCAAGCATACGCACCCATTTAAAATGATACTCAGTATCTTAATGCAATTACGGTGACTAAGTGACTTAAAATGAGACTTAAGAGAGGTGTGATCAATCCTACAGCTGATCAATACTACTGACCAGTGATCAGTTCATTCACAGCTATTTGGCTGGACCACAGACCAAACACCTATTTATTATTGATCTTATTCGCAAATGACAATATTATCTATAACATCGAGCGAAGCGAACTAGCGGATCAATAATTATAAAAGTCATGGCACAACGCAGTCACTGTTAAAGCTCAAATCATACACTACAACAAATATGGCGGTATTCATAGCATCAGAAGCTCACACACACTTTCAAAATGATGCGCTTGTCAACCTTAAAATATTCTTTGAAATTATCATCTAAGGATTATTTTCTGAACGATGATATTGTTTTAATTAGGCCGCGGATTTTGAAACTTTCGAGCTTTAATTATTGTCATTAAATTGCCTGCTGTATAATCTGATTTACATAATGATGAATTAAAATTAGTAAAAGATTTAAATCGTTTTCAAAGGTGTCCGTTTTAGATCAACTGCACAATCTAACCCAACTCAGTTTTTCTTTGACACCCTCATTGCTGCACGATTCAACTTGCCAGAAGCAGATCAAGAAACTTTAGAGTCAGTGCGAGTGAATAACTTTCAGATCTTATGACGGTTCATGTGTGCAGATTGGTCGGACTACAGCTTGATACTAATCTTATTCTCAACACGCTTCATATGCAACAGAGTATAGGTCCCTGCAAGAAACTAGCGCCCTCAGGGGGCTGTGTCGTATGAAAGCCACTGTATGTGTATGTAGAGAATGCAGTCTATGAGACACCAGGCCGGGGGTGCAAGCACTGTTGTATGAAAGCCACTGTATGTGTATGTGGAGAATGCAGTCTATGAGACACCAGGCCGGGGGTGCAAGCACTATCGTATGAAAGCCACTGTATGTGTATGTAGAGAATGCAGTCTATGAGACACCAGGCCGGGGGTGTAAGCACTGTCGTATGAAAGCGAGTGTTCGTGTGTACAACACATCGTCCCGCTGGCGAGGCTTGCAGATGTTGAGATGATTGAGCTCTGACATCAAGAGGAACTCTCCAAACCCTGGGTCTGTAACATACACAACAATATACCCTGGATGTGTGCCACATACTCAATACTAAACCCCGGACGCTGGATCTGTAACATGTATCATATATATCACATATATCACTAAACTCTGGATGTCTATCACGTACGCATTACAATACACTGAGTCTTGGTGTGACATACAGACTACTAAACCCTACTAAACCCTGAGTCAGTGTGTAACATCAAATCGTTGCTGATAAGTCAAAGAGACACGTATAGGACACAAACCGCTCGAGTCGAGAGGCACGATCCTTGCTGACAAGTTGAATAGCAGCGCGGTGTCTGCGCCTTCTGCAAAGCTGAGCAGCGGTATGGAGCGCGCCTGCATCAGAGCCCTGAACTGTGTGTGCAGCGCAGCCAGCCGCGAACCTTATCAATCACACGACACGCTAATAAAGGTGTCTGCGTCAGGAATAACACTCGTTACAATGTGATCAGAGACACATGACAAAGTAACAAATAATTCCAGTACTCAATTTATTTCAAGTACGATAATTTTGTTAATACTATGATCTACACAAAAAAAAAGATATTCACACAAACCTTTGAGACAGAAAACGATAGACATACACACACAACAAATTGAACAAATATAAAAGTACCATACAGTACTTTTGCGCACAAGGTTGAGCATGGAGAAGTGACCAAATGCAAAAACCATCAATGTGACCCAAAATAGCGATGCTAGAAAAGTACTAGATCAGACGAGCACTAGATCAGACAAGTACTAGATCAGACAAGCACTAGATCAGACAAGTACTAGATCAGACAAGCACTAGATCAGACAAGTACTAGATCAGACAAGCACTAGATCAGACAAGCACTAGATCAGACAAGCACTAGATCAGACAAGCACTAGATCAGACAAGCACTAGATCAGCTAAATCCAATTTCTCAGACGTCAAAACTCGACAATAATGTAATTTAACAGTAGATTTAAATAGTATATATAAATAGTCAATATATAGATTGTTGCAGCGATAGTGGCGCGTACTGGGGAGGAGTTCCCTGAGCTCGGTGGAGGGGTAGAGCGGGCCCGTGTACTGCATGAGACTTGAGCCCTGGTGGGGCACGCTGTAGAACACACAGCCGCGCGTCCACTCCAGTATATCCGACAGACCACTGGTGCTGGTCACAGCCCCCCGTGTGTCCAGCCGGGGGTCCAGGGCGTCCTGGGCCTCAAGGAAGCCCCTGGGGGGGCGGGAGCCCTGGTGACCCTCGTCTGTCTCAGACTCAGGAGCCCCTCCCACTGACGCAGCAATACGCTGAGTAAACTGAGCAGACTGAGTACTGTGAGTAGAGTGAGTAGAATGAGTGGAGTGATGACGGAGAGCCTCAGAAGTGTTGACAGTGCCACTCTGAGAGTCTTCAGTGCACTGACGCAGCATCTCTTTGATCACCAGGCCTGCACACAACAACATCATGATGTGATGATGATGATGATGATAGAACAAGACTGTTTAATGACCGGTCACTAAACATTTTGCATCGGACTGAAGCAAGCTTGAAGTGAATACACATCAACGACAATCGCAATGAACTCAATAACGCATATCACAAATATTAACAGCCCTTCTTAAGTTTAGCAGGCGTAGTAGTACGCCAGAAATTAAGCTTAGATACAAATTACGATCAAAAATCGACTGCTGGTGTAGGCCTACACGGTTCTGTGATGCTAAGCAGTTGCACTATGTCTATTTGTAGAGACGCGTAGCCTGTCTCACCGCCCATGCTGTGCCCCACCCAGACGATGGGGCGCTGCCCCAACCCGGCGCCCCTCAGTCTGTGCAGCAGCAGCGCGCCCAGCCCCTCAAGGGTGTGCCCTGCCTGGTCGTAGGGGCACGACACCCCCCACGCACTCACACTCGACTCAAACTCCACCGAGATGAGGCGCACGTGCGGACAGTCAGCACCCAGCCAGTCCTACGCACCACACACCACACATTAAACATATTACACACCACATACATCACACACACCACACATGTACAGATAAGAAATATTTCAGCTGCAGTGACTCATCAACGCACACTCTACATACATACTGCCAGCTACACACTGCACAAAAATATTGCTGGCTACACACTATATACAAATATCGCTAGCTGCACCAGTACCTTGGGCCAGCACTGCGTTCGGGATTCTCCACCCATGGAATTCCCCGCATCATCATCCGATGTGCATCCAATCTGCTCGCTCGCTCGCCCAACGTCAGGCCGCAGCGAATTAGGAGACTCGGTTGTTCCAGCCAATGGGTGATCGGTGAGTGAGTGTGCGTCACGCGTGATTGGCTGGTTGTGGGCGGGCTGCAGCCGATGGAGGGGGGGGTCCTTCTGCCGCCAGGTCTTGAAGGGCCCGCCCAGAAGTCCGTGCAGGAACACCACGTCCGCGTCAATCCTGTGCCGCCGCGCGATCAAATAAAGGTGTCAAACCTGGATTATTCGCACTACATGTCCATAGCAACAAATACATTCATTAAACAGTGCCCACTATAAACAGCTCTGGCAGCCCACACAGTGCACAGGGCCACTACACAGTGCACAGGGCCACTACACAGTGCACAGGGCCACTACACAGTGCACAGGGCCACTGCAGTCACAGTTGGACTGCACCCATTTGTCAAACAGTCTAATGACTCACTGCTGCACTCATTAAATCATCATCAATTAACTAATCAATAAACACTAAAAATAATCTCATCAAAAAGTGTCCCACAAATAACACAAACCGGCGTCGCACAAACAGTGGATACAACACTAACCTGCGCCCTTCAAACAGAGGGTGGTAGAGGTAGACCCCGTCCAAGTAGCGCTCCTCTGACCCAGACAGGGTGGCGTCGAGATTCGCAAGCGTTTTAGCGGCGAGCAGCGACAGGGCCAAATCTGACGACTGGACCCAGCGCACGAGAATTGTGACCCACCCTGTAGCAGCGCAGAATTATTGGGACACCAATCTCATTCAATGCATGTATGAGAAAGCGCGACTATATCATATCAAACTTTGTACTGGAACAATAATGCAAGTTAAATAAGACACCAGAATATCCCGCGCAACATCTACCGATAAATCCCACAGGGTCATTCATTTGCGCCTTAACCCCTGCAGGTCGGTCAACAAAGAATTGACCTGTAGCCCAGAGCTCCCCGTGCGAGTCGCAAAAGGCAACTTAAGAGGGGGGTGCAGTTCTGTGGCTTGGTAAAGCCGAGGCCGATGCACAGAACTGGACTGGAATAGTCTTCTTTACTACACACGGTCCTTAAACTCGCAGGGGAAGAAGAAGAAGAATATTTGCGCCTTCCAAACACCAGAATAAGTTTCTACAAACAGGTGCAAAAAATAAAGATCAGACCTGCCTGGAACAAGTGTTGATGAGTGCAGGAGTGCGCACTCATGCTGGCCAGCACACGCGCCACCGAGTGCAGCACGGGCGCAGCAGCAGTAGCAGCAGCAGCAGCAGCAGGGGTGCAGAGGTCAGACTCAGCAATGCGCCGCAGCAGCAGCAGCAGCGTGCCACGGCGCAGCAGCGCAAGAGTGCTGTGCTCTGTCTGCACCGCATGCAGCCGTCTCAAATACACTCGCATCTAATTAGCAACACAGAATGTATTTACATATTTAATTACAAGATTTTCAAACATAATAATTTCAAACACATCAATTTCTAACATGTTTCTATTTCAACTAGATATAAATTTTAACATATTTCAATTTCTGATTGATTTAAATTTTCCAGTAATGGATTAAATGCGTTGGAGCGTGTGAAGTTATCCTACGCCCCACAGCCATAACTGCGCTGTCACCCCTCTAGGTACAGGCAGCCCCCCGTCCAATCAGCTTGCAGTCTGCAGACCTGGCAGTAGCCGAGCAGTGCTTGCAGCAGACAGACAAGCTGTGTCGCAGTCTCTGATTGATCGACTGGGCGCCCCTCGTCTGGGGACAGACCGCACTCCTCAAACGTCCATACGGCCTGCTGCACTCACACACAGACCAGGCACATTACACCAGTCACACCAGTCCAGTCACACTATATATCAGTCACACCAGTCCAGTCACACTATATACCAGGCCGACCAGTCACACCAGGCAGACCAGTCACACCAGGCAGACCAGTCACATAAGTCACACCAGTCAGACCAGTCACATAAGTCACACCACAGCATTCACACCAGTCACGAATCCAAGGCTGTTCATGACTAAATTTGCAGCAATGTTTAAGATCAAAACTTAAAGAGAGAGGCTGGGCAGCTAGAGGGGGCCCGGGGAGGGACGGGGTAGAGGGAACGGGGGGTACCATCTGTTGTGAGGAGAGGGTAGAAAGAAGGGGGAGTAGCCTCTGTTGTGAGAAGAGGGGCAAGGGGGAGTACCCTCTGTTGTGAGGAGAGGGTAGAGGGGAAGTACCCTCCATTGTGAGAAGAGGGTAGAGAGGGTAGAGGGGGAGTACCCTCTGTTGTGAAGAGAGGGCGTTGATGCCCCTGCTGCGGATCTGATCGGTGAGGTAGAGCGTGCAGCGACTGACCCCCTGGGGGGGCAGGCGCGTCAGCAGCCCCTCCAGCTCCCCCTCCACTGAACACCGCTGCTGCGCCACACAGCACACACCACGGCAGAAATAAACAACTTATTCATGAATTCATACAATCATGAAAAATACACAGACAAATTAAAATATTTTTGTGAAAACTTTCGGTCATTAAAGTCTGATATGAGCAGTTAAAGTCTAATCACAAGTGTGTGTATGCACCGGGGTGGAGGGGGGGAGAGGGGGGGCAGGGGGGTAGAGGCGGGGGTCGACGCCCCCCCTGGTGCGCGCCAATGTCACTGCCATGCGCAAGTCCAGCGCCTGCGCCACCGTACTGAACTCCGCATCTACCACACGCACCAATTCGGCGTTAACGCGGTCAGAAGAAAATAGTGCTCACATAATTGAACTCTCAACTCTAGGCTTTATTTCAGACATTACTGAATTCACCAAAGCTGTGCAGTGCGCATGTCCCCCCACCGCTCCAATGTCGGTCTTTTCAACGCACTCTATAATCGCTGCTGCATTGAAACGCTCGTTAAAAATTGATTTCAATAAGAATATTGCTGCGATCGATGGTGCTTAAGTCGTTGACTTTTCCAGCCTTACTGCATAAATTGACTATCAAGTTATGCGCTAGGCTGCAATCTACTGAGTGACAAAGTATGGTTTAGCATTTGTTTATGCGTTCTCATTTATTTATTCATTCGTGCTTGTACAGGTGCTTGCCTGAGAAAAAACAAACGTTTCCATTAATAGTAATAGAGACCCTGAGGCGATGCTCACCGGTCCAGCCTGAGTGGGGAGGGCGTGTGAGGGCCAGCAGGGCCTTGCGCCGCAGGGCTGGGTCGGGGCCCTGGGCCAGTGATACCAGCGATACTACACTGGGGCGCGTCCACCACTCTATCAGACCTGCAACAAGATAGCCCCGTGTAACTATGTTCAGTTGTTTACGCTTTTTTCTTCACTTAAATAGCAACTATTCAACTATCTCACACACAGCAATATTTCAAGAAGCAAACAAAATAAAGACGCGGGTAACGTTTAGTTGGGCAGAGCAGACAAACGGTGATCCAGATACCTCGCAGGGATCTGCCTCGCGAGCCGCGACCTCCCTCCCCACCGCCCAGATAGATGTAGTGACAGACGTGCTTCTCTAGGTCACCGACCTCCGGACACAAGCGCAGAGCTCTCCTGAGTCGCCGCAGCTCGTTGTAGATCAGCTGAGCACTGAGCAGTGGCGATGAAACAAACAATAACATAATTACAACCAATAACCTCAAGCTGTCTTTCGACCACAAAACAGGCATTAAATATTTCGTACGATACTTAGCTTCTATTGTTATCTTAAGTAGACTAGCAGTATATATCTGTAGACGCTAACTGATGCAAGGTTCACCTACTGCGCCGCGTAGTGTATCCTAGGACTACTTCCATCAACAATCACCTTCATGTTGCACACAAGTCACATGATGCGAAGTACAAAACTGACAACAAAGTACAAAGTTTATATTTCACAAGGAATATAACTTAGTATCTGATATCAACGAAAGACAGTCGTGCAGAGAGGGTTGAGGGAGTCCGTGATGTGAACGACCGAGAATGTGGTATGATTATACCATAACGAAGTGGACGGGTCAACCAATGGAAGCTATCGTGAAGAAAGTGGAGGACCGGGAGGGCGGAGGAAGATTGCAGAAGGTGCTGCGAGGGCGCTACAACGTCAGCAATGAAGACAAATGAAAGAAGAAAAAGAAGAAGAGATGTCAGCTCAGACCTGATGAGGACTACAGCGACTGAGACAACCGCCACTTCTGCAACAGAGCACATGCAGCGTGTTGCACTTATATCTGCAGTCTACAAAATACATGCCGCATGTTGCAATTATATCCGTTTTCTACAGACTATATTTAATAGTCAACAACAATAGTAACAATATTATTATAGAAACAATATAATGAGCAAGCCCACAGCGCACCGATTTAACTACATATAAGTCAACAAATCAATTATAAAACTTAAAGTTAAAACAAAATACCATGCAAAATACCACTATGTAAATCATATATTCATAATCCAGTTCGAACCACGCTGGAAGTGTCTTGAGGCCTGGGTGTGGACAGGTCTGACGAGGGTGAGGGTGGACTGACTGTGCGCCCGGGGGGGAAGGGTGCACCCTGCTGCACTAACCATGGACTGGCTCATTCCGCAGACCCTGCACACAAAAATCACACCTCTTTATAGGCTATTACAAACACCCGGCGGTAAAACACGAAAGCATGATAAGCGACCATCAGGCTCCGAGCCTAACAGTAGAGGTGCGACTGCTGTGAGTACGACTGTACAATACCGGGTTTGGGAATTATTCTCCTAAATTGTGTAGTCGTACTAAATAATTATACATGTCACTAATTAGTAATTAGGAGTGGTTACTAATATAAAACTAATATAATGTTGTTATTGTTGATGTTATTGTTGACACTTTTGTTGTCGTCAATCAGAGCGCCTAACGGGCTCGGTACGTTGTGATCGACTGCTATCGAAATTCTCGAAACCTTGGGCACCTTCTCACCTTTCTCTTTTTTAACATTCGTCCTTATACGCTTCCTTAATATATATTCTTACACACAAGTCTTTTCGTCATCAAGCTCCCCTTCGTGCGCGTGCTGGATCGCAGGACGCTGGTAATTTCTGCGTTAGTCATCAGTCACTTCTTTTCTTTTGGTCCGTCCGTCAGCTCTGAGAGTGACGATGGGGCCAAATGAGCTTCCTCCAAGCATCCCTGTCGGACATTCCCCTTATGGCATTGTTCATTGATATGCCCTTTTGTTCTAGGTCCTCCGCTACGTTGTCGATCCATCTTCGTCTTGGTCTGCCTTGGCTTCGGACACCATGTACTTGGGCGTGCAGAGCTAGGTAGGGCAGTAGTTTCTGGCTAACTCTGGAGACGTGTCCAAGCCACTTGAGGCGTCTTTCGTGTTTTTTTGCACCAGTAATATTTTCTATATATATATCTTCGTTTATTAGCAAATAGGCTGACAAACCGCAGCCCAGTACAAGCAAACTGTCATGCAATAATGAATGAACAAAGTTAGCCAGAAATTAAGAAAATCCGATAAACGAATAATTTAACCGATACAATGGGTCATTTCAAGTCCACGGTGTTAGGATTGAGTTAGAGTTGAGTTAGCGTTGAGTTAGAGTTGAGTTAGAGTTGACCTGAGGTCAACACCGTCTCAACCCGCGCACTTGAAATTGATTTTCAACACCGCGCTAACACCGCGCTAGCGCGGTGTTAGCGCCGAGTTAAGATTGAATTGAGTCAACTCAATCCTAACACCGCGCTAGCGCGGTGTTAGCGCGGAGTTAGCGCGGTGTTAGCGCAGAGTTGAGTTGGAGTTGAGTTGAAAGTTAAAATACATCAAACTTTAAATAATTTATCTAAAATATATATCGTAAATTTCTCTAAATAAAGTTCGTCTAATAAGTTGCCGAAAGGGCTAATGAACCCATAACCTGTCATCAAAACTGCAATGATGCCGTCGCAAATAAGTTAACTCTTGGATAGGATAAAAAATTGACCTGGGTTAGCTTGGTGTTGAAACCAATCGATTTGAACTCAACGGTCACTCGCTTGTTTATCAATTGCGCAATTCTCGCGCAACACTCGTACGTCTATTTGCCGCTGGCGGCGCAAGGCCTAGGCCGTGCATACGAGTGTGACCACGTATCGCCGAGTTACAAGGCCTACTAGGTCCATCGACCACGAATATTAGCGATGGGCCTACAGCGCGCCAAAATAGGTCTATCCAAATACTATGCAGCGTGCCAGTTTTCTAAACACCGCGCTAATACGGCGCTAGCGCGGCGCTAACACCGTGTCAATCTTGGCAACGGGTTGAGGCGTTCAGATTGAGATCGAGTTTGCCGAAAATTTCAACTCAACTCTAACACCGTCCTAACACCGTGGACTTGAAATCACCCATTGTATTAATTAATTTACATCAAAAGTGATCAAAAATCAAAGTTGCGACCCTGGAGCAGTGTTGCCAGTTTCCGAATATAGCGATACAACTCTACTCTAAAATAAGTCATTTCAAATAAATATGCTCGCCATTTTTGTTGTTTACATTTTCAACACCGCGCTAACTCCGCGCTAGCGCGGTGTTAGCGCGGCGCTAACACCGTGCCAATCTGGGCAACGGATTGAGACGTTCAGATTGAGATCGAGTTAGCCCTAACTCTAACGACCTAGCTAACGGCCACAGGCCGAAGGACTGAACCAATTTAGAGATACGAATTAGAATCTTGATATGAGCTTATTGATAACGAATAATAACGATCTTGTACTCTCAAGAAAGCGTTGTGTCTCTAATAGTTGTAGCTAGCCTCAAAATCTAAAATAAAAAGAAGTAATAAAAGAAACCAAAACTCTAATATAAGAACAATAGAAGATATTAACCAAGCATTGCTTTTCTTTTATCAGCAAGCCAGGTATTATGATATTGTTCTTGACCAATTTTTTTCTGATGTGATCAGCAAAAGTACAAAAATACAGTCTGTCTAAATTCTTAATGTTGTTGTTGTTGTTGTTTGCTGTTGTTGTCTAAGGACCAACTGCCGACAAACTTCGTGAAAAACGTGTTTTATTTTATAATCGTTTTATAAACCTGTGGATTTAAACTGATCAATCCTAAAAATTGATATATGGGAGGCCTATGAAACAATCTATACTACATTTAATGTTATTCTCCGTGTCAGAGTCCGTTTAATTATTTCCACACACTTGATAATATCGCCTTTCGTCAAAGTGAATAAACGTAAACGTGTTTGCAGCAATTGAACAAGTGTCGAACGTTGTCATAGTAACCGCTTTTGCGTCAAATTTAACTTTTTACGTTTTTTGTTTATTATTTCAACTTATTTCTCGATTATATTGCAGGTGTACAAATGGTAACTGATGTTTTATCAACATCAGACAGTTTTGACGTAACTAGCTAAGACCTTACATAAATTAGCACTCGGCGTCGGCGCTTATACTATTTGAAAGTAGTAAGTTAAAGCTCCTAAACATTGGATTGCTGTAACATGTAGCCAACATGTACATTCAAAAACTCCATAAAAATAACAATGCGACTGTTCTGTTCATTACCGCATATAATTTTTTTATTAATGTTATTAGATTTTGCTAAATCGTTTGATCCGATTCTGAGACCTAATTAGAATAAACTGTTATCCGTCAACAGTACGGTAATGACATGTTCTGAACCATATCCAGTATTAACGTGCATAGTATGATATATATTATTTATCCGCTTATTGTCATCATAAACAATTATGCGATATGCAACAGGATTAATCTTGCGTCAATTTGCACAAGCTTAGAACATGTAAAATTTATTTTGAAGGCCTGATCCAGAGCTGTCAAAGTTAATTCATTTTATTACTAAGTACCAAGTAGTCTAAGGAGATGGAATGATTTGTAGTTTAAGAATCGTGTTTAGTAACAAAGACTATCACAGTCCAGTTCTGTGCAAGAGCTCCATCACAGAACCGCTTCCCCCATCTTTAGTCGCTTTGTATGACTCACTCTGGTAGCTCTGGGCTGCAAGCCAATTCTTTGTTCCCCGGCTTGCAGGGGTATCAAGTAATTTATTGCCGACCGATGCATGATTCATGCTAGTACGGTGATGCTGCGTGTTCAATAGGGAGGAGCTAGATGTGTGGTGTGTAGGGAGGTGTGTGGTGTCATAGCATCGAACGCAGCTGGCGTTTGATGACGTTCATGTTGACACCGTGGTATGCTGCGACAAAGTCGTCGCCATACAAAGCCGTCCACTCCAACTGTCAGGCACTTTACAATATTATTTATTTTAATATTGAACAGTGTGACTGACAGAATACTGCCCTGTGGTACACCCATTTCTTGGTCGTGGAGATCAGAGTGGGTCCCCCCTATTCTGATCCTAAACTCTCAATCCTTCATGAATTCTGAGATGAAAATGGATAGTCGGTCTCTGATGCCCATATCCAAAAGATCCTTGATGATACCGTATTTCCAAGTGGTATCGTAAGCCTTTTCCAGGTCAAAGAAAATGGCCACAAGATGTTGTCGTTTCAAAAAAGCCTCTCGAACCAACGTCTCAAGCCTCACCAGTTGGTCGGTGGTGCTACTTTGGCGTCGAAAGCCGCTCTGCTGCTCAGTGATTAGCTTCTGTTTTTTTCAGATACTAAACAAGTCTGTTGTTAGCCATACGCTCCATAGTCTTACAAAGACAACAGGTCAATGCTATGGGCGGTAGTCGTTTGGGTCCGTCGAGTCTTTCCCTTGTTTTGATACAGGTGTGACCAATGCGGTTCTCCACGAGGTGGGAAAGCGGCCAGTCATCCAAATATCATAAAAAAGAATATTTCTAAAGTGGCGTCTGGAAAGTGCTTGATAAGTTGGTAATGGATGTTATCTGGACCGGTTGACGTGTCTTCAGCTGCAATGCCTCATCCAACTCGACCGTGATGAGCGGTTTGTTGTATTCCTCCATGTTATTGGAGTGGAATTTAAGCACTTGTCTTTCAGCCTGTACTTTGTGGTTAGCGAAGGTGACTGAGCAGTTTGCTGTAGAGGAGTTTTTCGAGAATGCTTTGGCGAGGGTGTTGGTAATGGCCGTTAGGCTAGTCATGGATGTTCCGTTACTAGTGAGGTGCCTGATTGTTCCATTGGTCCCACTAATTCTTCGTATCATGTTCCATGTCGATTTGATATTGGTTTGGGAGTTCAGTTTGAAGACGTAGTCTCTCCAACTTTCCCTCTTACTGTTCCGGATAGTTCTCCGAGCAATAGAATACAACCTCTTGTAGTCATCTCCGTCCCTTTGGTTGGGTGTTTAGTAAACAACTGCAGGGCCTTTTTCCTGTCCGTTATGGTCTGTTTACACCCCTTACTAAACCAAGGTTTATTGATATGATTGGGAACTGCCGAGGTCCTCGGGATAGTTTGAGTGGCTGTTGCATGTAGGGTGGATGTGAAGAGTTCCATCGGGTCATCAGTCATCAAACGTGTCGGTGATGATCCGAGTTTTACACAGTATCTGAAACTCGTCCCGGTCTGCTTTGAGGAGCTTCCACGTTGGGTTACGACTTACCGGGACTGGTAGGGTGCTTTCGAGAAAGGTCGGGAAGTGAGATCACTTCCACGGAGATCATCGCCGACCCTCCAGGAAAAATCAAGGAATATTAGTGGTTCACAGATTGTGAGATCTATTGAGGAGGAGCTGCCAGTGCATGGGTGGACGTAAGTTGGTGTTTTATCATTGAACAAACACAAAGCGTGTTTTGCTACAAAGTTTTCTGTTTTTCTCCCCTTGTCGTTCACATCCCTGCAGCCCCACAATGTGTCATGGGCATTGAAATCACCCAGGATTATAAAGGGTGCAGGGAGTTGGTCGACAAGGGCATCTAGATCCAAAGCATCCAGGGGTGCGCTTGGTGGTAGAAATAGGCTGCAAATAGTGATTGTTCTATGAGCTGACACGCTGACAGCTACTGCCTGTAGGTTACTAGTGATAATTATTTGATGATGTGGGACATTGTTGTTAACAAGGATGGACACACCGCCCGTAGGTTATATATTGGTTGTGAGAGCAAAACTATGGTAGGAAGAGTATTGGCGGAATGTCATTGGTTCTTTTAAATAGGTTTCCTGTAAGCAGCAGGCTATTGGACTGTAACCGCTCAACAGCAGGTGGAGCTCCTCCAGGTTTGGTCTGATGCCTCGGCAGTTCCAATGGAGTGTGTGGTGTGTAGGGAGGTGTGTGGTGTGTAGGAAGGTGTGTGGTGTGTAGGGAGGTGTGTGGTGGTGCGATGCCGGGCGGCACACAACAGTTCGTTGACGCGAAGCTGACTCAGCGGCGCGTCGTGCTGTGGACGAAGCGCTGGTCGGCGGGGTGCGGGGCAGCGCGCGACACCCTCGCGCTCTACGGCCTGCCCCCCCACCTCTACGAGGTCTGCGAGATCGACTACCGTGCAGACTGCGCAGAGATCGAGTCCTACTTCCTCCAGCTCTGTCTCACTAGTCGCAGGGAGGTCCGCACAAACCCTAACCCAACCCCAATCCTCATGTCAACTCTAACTCTAACCCTGCTTCCTCCAGCTGTGTGAGACTGTCTCACAGACTTATCTCTACCATTATCGAGAGAGAGTTGTTTTACTGTGTTATAACGTGCATGTGATAAGCCATATTATATATGATATGAAAGCATTAAAGAAAGGCAGTTGGAGCAGATTTATATTTACTGAGATGATTTTAAAGCGTAGGTTTAGAATAGGGTTTTGTTTGATTCTAGATCGATTGATTCGAGAATTTTGAAATAAAATTCTGGAGAGTTCAGGAATGTTATTGGGAAAGGGGGTCCAACCCCCCTGATACTGGTAGATGTGACTCTGTGCCCCAGATGCCCATGGCTGTGACTGTGTTCCCAAGGTGTCCCTGTGTGCCCCAGGTGCCCCTAGCTAGCTGGTCCTGTGTGCCCTATGTGCCTATAGCTGGTCCTGTGTGCCCCTAGTTGGTCCTGTGTGCTCCACGTGACCCTAGTTGGTCCTGTGTGCCCCTGCAGGTGCCCCGTCTGTTTGTCGACCGTCGGTTTGTGGGCGGCGACGAGGACATTCTGCGCATGCACGAATCAGGCGAGCTCGCTCTGCTGCTACAGCCAATCACAGGCGAGCTCCTGTCCTTCAGCCAGCCAATGGGAGGCGAGGAAGACGAGGAGGAGGATGAGGAGGACGAGGAGGAGGACGAGGAGAAGGAGGAGAGGAGAGGGGAGGGATCAGAGAACGGGGAACAAGAGTAATATTAACAACTGGTTGAATGTCTCGAACCGCCAGCAGTGTTGCATGTACGGTGAAGTCAGTACACGTATCAGCGCACTTTGTCAGTGTGTCTTGTATTCCTCACGCTAAGTTATGTACTTGATCATGTTATGTGGATGGTTCCAACCTGAGTTAATTGAACTTCGATCTCCGATCATGGATCCATTATGGGTAGATTGAACATTGATCTCCGATCATCGACCTTTGGTACATAAAATGTTACAAAACTGTAGAACATAAATATTTGGCGTGCGTGTTATACTGGCGAATTTCGCGAATTGGTCAAACTTGTGAAAATTTTACAAGCAGCAAAAATAAAGATGCAGACGTTATTATAATGGGCAGTGCTCAAAAACGCGAGAATTACTTGCGGCAAAATTTCTAAGAGGCAAAATCGCCAAAATAACATGCAGATAAATTTTCTTGTTTTACTGTATGCAGCTGTCTGCGTAGGTGACAAGAACCGTAGCTTAGGACACAGCTGCTGCGTTTGGTGCCAGGTTAAGAGTCGTATAGGTCATGCTTTTAAATCTGAAACCATTTCTATTCTCTATCATCCAAATAAATTTTACTACTGAAATACCATTATATTCCGAAATATATTTGAAATACCGTAATGAAATATATTTGGAGAGTTGTGATAATTATAGAGAAGTAAGTTATTTTGTGGTGTTGTTGAAGTTCTGGTCATCTCGTGGTCTGGCAAACAGGTGTCACGGGTTCTTCTCCTCATAACAGTTGGAAGCAATAATTCTTAAATTAACGGTAGCTGTGGTGGTGCATATCTGACTCAGACACCCACGTTCAAAATAATTATGTTGAAGCCAGTCGCTGAATGGAGAGTTCTTCTGTAAATATGAAAAGTTGCTGCGTATTATTTTGTGGTTTTGGTACACTTTTTGCAGCACTTAATTTTAGTGGTTTTGAGGACTGCCCATTATAAAATCCCTAGCTTCTGCTGCCTTATTTTGGCGCGTGTAATTTTCGCCAGTTCAGTTTTGTCGATTGAAGAAATTCGCTAAAATTACCTGTATGCGAAAATTTCATGTTTTACAGTCTTTGAATGATCATGGATCAATATCTCAGCAGCCAATCACGTCGCGTGAAACAGATCGTAGATCCACTTCTGTCTGCGCTGATTGGCTGGGTGACTTAATGATGTCAGATCTACATTCAACTCTCAATTGAACAACTGCATGGATATTAGCTTACCTGTAGTAACATTACTGCAGTTATCGATGAAACAATATCGACGATCAATCTCAATGAGCAGTCAATGATATATATGATTCTACTCCCTGCAGACGCGGTCCACAGCGCAGGCAGCACGGATCAGAGTGCTGCAGCTATAGACCGCAATCTACATTATATATCGTAATTAACGTACGGCCTACGCGTGTCTCGCAGCCCCACAACGAGCCCGCTACACATGTAGGCGTGTACAGTGTACATGTATTACAGTACAATGCTATACGATCGTAATAACCTATCGGCGCCAACAGTGATATGACTATCTGCAGGGCTGGCGCTGCAGCTCCCTAGCATATAGCCTACACGTGTGCAGTGTAACATTACGTCAGGAAGCTTAATTAGGCTTTTACTAATTAAGTCGCATGGAATAGTACGTGCAGCCTAATGAGGACTATGAATTATTGAAATTGGTAGTCTCTCCCTATCCCTCTCCCTGGGGTATAGGGATCGCGTGGGCGTAGTAGGCCTAATGAACATAGCATTACTGTGACATTCAGTGCTTCGGGGGAGTCGGGGCCAAGCAGAGAACCGCTCCCCCTTCTTTGTCGCCTCTTACGACTCGCCCGGGAAGATCTGGGCTGTAGAACTATTGTCTTTTTGTCCTAATCCGCAGACAGGTGTAGGCGTAAATGTAGAAGACCGATGGGCCTAGGCCTGGTGGTGGCGTTGATTTGTTGACGTATAGCGACTGCGCGTGAGTAACAAACGCTATTAGCGTCCAAGTAGAACAGCGGAGTGCTGACGGACTTCTTCAACGCACTGTTAATTGTTTGTGTCTATGTTTGGCTCTACTTTAGACATTTTACCCTAAATAAAGTTGGGTACCCATTTCTAATTGGAGACCCCATACAGCGCATCATCGTATAGAGGACACCAAAACTAAAAAAACCTATACTTTAGCTTGCCATTGGGTTACTCTAATAATTATTATCTATACCGAAATATTGGGGACGCCAAGCCTTCCATAGGGGTCTGGCGTCATTTAGTTTCCTAGTAAGACCGTCACTGTGTGTAGGCCTACGCCCCTGAAGAAAAATAAGAAAAAGAAGACCTGATACCCAATAGCCTATAATTACATCGTGTCATTGATCTTTCAGTTCAATGTTTCTCTAATGTGGATCACTCCCCGTTCGTAGTAGAATTTCACTTTTCCCCTGCCCCTTCACCCCCCACCCCCCGGCCTCTCCCACTTGAGCCTGTCCGTGCGTCACTGAAGGTCGACGCTGCGCGCACACGAAGTTTGGAAGCGAAGTGCCGTCTCTTCGTTATCCTATCAACTAGATATGTTAATTATACCGTGTACCGTATAGGTTCATGCCACCGGTCTGCGCGCACTTTGTGAATGGAGGCGTGGGCGACAGCAGTGACCTACTGTTGCCTTACTAGCCCAGCGGCCTGTTTGACGCGCTACAAGCCTACTACCATGCCAGCACGGCCTGCCTCCATCTACGAAAATATTTCATCGATTTTTTTATATCGGCGACGAAAACGTTCGATTTCGGTGATACGGGTATCACAGCATAACAGCGCCCGTGTGATGGAGCGTTATTGAGAATGAGACTGGAGTGTCGAATGAGGCTAGGCTGTTAGAGTTGACGACAGCTCCGGGCCGACGACGCGTAACAAGATTAGTATCGTCTATAGTCTATACTTAGCCTCCGTGTACGCCCAATATGCGGTCAGACACGCATATCCTGGTCAGTCGCGGAACTAGGACACAATGAATACCGGCTAGAGGGCAGGGAAGATCGAAGATGATGGGAGATCAGAGATGTCCAAAGTTGAGAAGTTTTGGGAAGGGGGATGGGGGGCGGTACAGAAAAAGATAGGGAAATAAGGGCTTCCAACGAAGCAGTGAATCATTCTCAGAACTTCTAGGTTATTCACGTGGGTTCTGTTGATTACGTTGTTGTTTGGCGTCAGGATGGGCATCAAACTGGGTTAAAACCGAGTCGCGCTGTCTCAAAAGAAGCAAACGCATGTAGGCCTACATGCACTACGTGTAGGCCTACATGCACTACGTGTAGGCCTACATGCACTACGTGTAGGCCTACATGCACTACGCCTATCCATGACATGCACCGGAAGATAACTTAAAATTGGCCTTTCAATATATATATTTTTTTAATCTTTCATCGCGTTAATACAGATTCTGTTTCCGAACCGAATAATTATGGTGTTAGACCTATTGCTGGACGTTGAGCCACCTACATGTACTTCTGTATCCCCCCCCCGTCGCGCCTCCCTGCCCCCCCCCCCACATCCCGCGGGGTGC
>JAQIWG010003109.1:0-18620 GCA_034695025.1 Chamaedrilus cognettii
TATTTTAGCGTAATATTAGATGCCAATTTACAATTTAATTTAGCATTCAAATTGAATGTAACGTGACGTCACGTTCAACTCACCCCACTCACCCAATCCCGTAACGTTTCGTTACGTTTGCAAGGACCCCACGCACCCACCCCCGAGCATGACGTAATTATGCAATGACCCCCATTGTGTCATGGTGTGACGAATGGAATGTGCTAAAAGGCTTTCGGCGTCATCGGCAATATCCAGAAAAAGACTGGCTGAAAATAATTGTACCGCCATCTCATTATTGTCAGGGCCAACCTTACACAACACTAAATAAGGCACTAGTCTACGCGGTACTCATAAGTGTCAGTAAGCTACAGTACATCAATCTATGTCAAAAAGATATGAATATTATTCAAACAGGCTTCGGCAATCGTAGGCTTAATCTAGTTACAGCTAAAATCGAGGCAGCATTAAACATCGAAGATTATTTTATATTCAGTGCATTAGGCTGCATTTAGAGCGTCAATTAAAGCGGCGTTAGGTCATTACAACGATGCGCGTAGGCTTATTAAATTTGAGTCTTCAATGCACGGGCTAAAAATACATTCAACAATACTCGGGTAACGAGGAACCTCATTTGGCGATCATTTATATCTACCGTCTACGCAGTTGGAGCAACACAGTGCGCGCATAGTAGGGAGTGACACGGGATGGGGAACAGTGGGTAACCGCGGGAAATCGCGGTAAATTCCCCGGAGAGCGAGTGAAAACATTTAAGAAGCGGTTTTCAGCGCGGGGCGGGGACAGCCGTCAATTGTTTCCCGCGGTAAATGGGAAAAGGGGTTGCGATAAAACCGCAGGGTGGTTAAAGGAATTTAATTAAGATGTTTATTTCGCAGCTTCCATCAGTTCATAACATTGAGGGGAAGGGGAGGGGAGCTAGAAGCTTCCCTATGTCACTCTCTACTGCACACCCGATTACAATTTCGACCCCTTCCATGTCGCTAAAGACATCTGTTTCCGAGCCTTTGACTTGCTCGACGACCCCAGTCACATAGTTTATCTTTGCAGTTGCCAGCTCAAGCCTAATGATCTCTGGAGCATTCTCGGCGTATCGGCCGCGCGCTCACAGGTTCACAACGGTAATTAGCGGCTCCTTATCGCCGCTGTCGACACAGCTGTCTATAGTGGGCGCGGCGGAAGGCGCTGACAGGATGCTCAGCACTCGGCAGAGACAGTTATTAAAGCATCATTGGGCATCTTCGCCATGCAGGGATGCTCCTAGATGTTTATCCCGAGAATGCGAGAGTGCGTGTTCCAATCAAATATGCCGATGTCCGTGTGAAATTTTGATTGACTAGCGTTATTGACACTGAGCGATCGATGCGTTCTTTCAACCCCCTCAGCATCCTCAAATGCTCCCCCCCCTCCCCTCAGGCAGAAAGCTAGAAGCTGCAGTATCACCATAGTAGTGTCTGTCTGTCTACGTGGGCGTCAATCTGGTCTGAATATTAGAGGGGTTCGAAAAGAAAATTTGGCTAAATCCAAAATGAAGTTCAAATATTGAGTTGTACATAAATGAAGTTAGTATTACGCGCATTCAAATATTGAATGATCCAAACAGTTGTTTCAAGTGCTGGAGGGTCATAGATTCTCGGACCCCCCCTCCCCAATAATGACGCTTATGTCTATCTATAGGCAAAAAATTGCGGGAAACCGCGGAAAAATTGCGGGGAATGGGGAGTGGAGCGGGTGGGGAAGAAATTTGAAAACGGTTTGCTGGAAGCGGTGAAGAGGGGAGACACTTTAAATTTCGGATAAGGGCTGGGGTGCTAAAAGCTTTCCCATGTCACTCTCTAGCGCATAGTCGTTATCCCATCCAGTCGATAAATTAATGCAGCAAACCGAACATTTAAATTGCTATTAAACAGGATAAACTAAGTATGCCTGTGCTTAAGCTGGCGTTGGTAGTAAAATGCGTGGAATCACAAATTTGGGCCAAAGGCCACATTTTGACAACGTCATAAAATTTCCAAAGTTCGCTATACATTTTCGTGGCTATGGAATTGAATATTCATCATCTGGAACTCGAAAAGCTATAAATATTCCAAAAATATATGAATATTTAGATTCTGGTACACAACCTATAAGGAATCTTCAATCAGATTGTTTAAAATTCCCACCGTTTTTCTACAACGAAAATTGTTCGATTTCACTTGTGAAATTTATTACAAAGCTGCAAGTAGCGGCGAGTTAGTCAATTTTGCGTCAACTTTTCAGAGCAATGGCAACGAAGCGGACTACACAAAGCGGGTGGAGACAGATTGAAATGGTGCCCAAACAATGCTTTATGTACAGGGCTAGTAGTTCCTATCTCAAAATAGATCGAGCTAAAAATAGATGAGGTTAGAGTTTTAGCAAGGGTTGGGTTAGGGCCCTGTGGGTTAGGGTTTGGGTTAAGGGTTTTAGGCTAGAATAAGCATGGCCGGCAACGGCACGGGCACCATTACGGCTAGTCTCAAACCGCTTGTGTCTATATTATATGGCAATTTATAATTGGTTGCTGTGGTCAGCGATCAGTCTGCCGCAACTTGAAGTAGAAGCGTTCTAACGAGGCCTAAAGAGCCTGCGGAGGCTTGTGCCTATGGAGGCTTGTGTCTATGGAGGCTTGTGTCTGAGAAGGCTTGCGTGACGTCTGCGAGGCTTAAGTTGTGTCTATGGCAGGGACATATCGAACCGTTCATAGAAACGGGGGTGCCCGATGACCGCATGCAGAGGTCGTGACCGGTGGAGGAGCCCGGGGGGGGGGGGGGGGAGTGCTGACGGAAACTGTTTTTATTTTGGGGGGCAGAAGGGGGGGCCAGGAGACTACCGCAATGCTAAGCCATGCTTCGTACGACATAAATTAACGCATTTAATTGATCAATACATATATTTTTTCATTCTCTAAAAGCGGGGATTCAGATTCAATGTATGCGCTCACCCCTCACTTTAAAAAACGGGGTGCCGGGGCCTTGATAGATCAATAGACGCTACTGGTCTATGGCGATTTTCATCTGAGAGGGCTTCTCTCTATGGAGGCGTGTGCCTATGGAGGCTTGGGTCTCTGGAGGCTTGTGCCAATGGAAGCTTGTCTCCGTGTAGGCTTGTGCTTATGGAGGCTTGTATCTTTAGGGGCTTGTGCCTACGAAGGCTTGCACCAATGAAGCCTTGTGTCTGAGTTGGGTTGCGTCTATGGAGATAGTACGTGTGCTTGTGTCTATGAGGGCTGCCGCTTGTACTATGAAGGCTAGTCGCCAACTGCAAACTGAGTGAGGAACAGCGTCTCTGCAAACACAAACGAACGCACATGTATACAATCCAGGTGTTAGGGTATTAGGTAGGGGTTCTCAAAGTGCTGCTGGCGGGTCAAAAGTGGCCCGCGAAGACTTTTCATAAGGCCTGCGGAATTCTTCCTGAAAGGGCCATTGTGGCTCGCGGCGATGTTGGTAGAGGTTTGGTATTGTTTTTTTAATTTATGGGGCATATGTGGCATAGCCTAGGCTTAAGCAGGGTTAATTTGAGTAGACCTAGTAGCCCAGGCCAATAAGATATATCTGTTATGCAAATGAGAGCAGGGCAGGCGTTGCAGGAATGAAAACGGACAATGACCAACAACAGTTAAGAAAAACTTAACTGTTCGAAAATTTCTGTCCGCGCATCCATTCCCCTCCCCCTCCCTCGGTCGTGAGTTCGACCAAAGCCAAAAATGGCCCTTGAAGATTTTTGATACCAAAATGTCACCCGCCGAAGAAATAGTTTGAGAAATGCTGGGTTAGAGCATGTGCTATTTGGTTAAGTTAATGTTTTGTAAGGCTAGGAACTAGGGTTATTTGCTTTAGGATCAGTGTTGTGTGCTGGAGGGCTAGGGTTGTGCTGTAGGGTTACGGGTCGTCGTATAGGTTAGGGTTTTATATTATAGGGATATGGGCTAATGCCTCAAAGGGTTAGTGTTATGTGCTATAGGGCTAAGTTACTGAGTTGTATGGCTATGGTAGTGTCCGTGCTACAAGTCTAAATTTATGTGTCATAATAATAGTGATGAAGTAATGTGTTCTAGGGTCATGAGTTACGTGTTCTAGGATTAAGGACTATAGGGTAAAATTTATGCTATAGGGCTATAATAATAAGAATGTTAATCAAAATATAGTACATTTATACCGCGCCTCTTTATGCCATAGCCACAGAGGTGCCAGCACGAAGTCAGGCTAGGACAGGTGGGGCTCAACTCACTTGTTAGGGCGAGTAGGCACTGGCCAACACAATGAAACAGTGCAATCCATGTCTGCCTTATTTGCTGATATTGCAGGGAGGAGAGGGAGATGCGTGTATAGGGGGAGCAGGCTATGCATCAGCTCTTGTACACTGACGCCATGTGGCGAATGTTTCTTAATGAGCAATTTTGAATTGCTATATTTCTTTAACTTGTGTACTATAATCTTGTCAGCGATTTTTATAGCGGTCCTATGGGATTTCCACCCCCGCTAGCCGATGGCAGCCGAATTGCGCTACCAACGATACCAGACGCGTTTATAGTCCGGCTCTGGTTCAAAGACTTTTACAAGCCGAGAAATTGAATTCTCTGTTTAGCTAAAGTGGGGATCGAACCCCGGACCTCTAACACGGTAATCCAGTGACATACCACTAGACCATACAGGCTATGCGCTGTATACACGGAGAGAAGTTAAAAGGCACAAATGGCAGCATGTATGGCTTGATATATACATACATGCCCATACTATGTGAGCCATTTCCTACATGAAAATATGTCATTTTAAATATTATGACATATATGGAAGGTGTCGTTTTCCATTTAATGACATATATGAACGTTATATGTAATTATGTAGGACAACCTGCATGTAAACATATGGAAGTGTACCGCAACCTACATTATGGGGCTTATAAGGAAGCAAGGATGTAACTTATATGGTGTTATGTATGTTACAGTTAGTACCTCTATACTCTTACAGTACCTCTATTTCACATGTGAAGTTGTCATATGGTGTATGGTGGGGTAGGTGGGTTACCGATACCGTGGGATGTATGTCAATGTATGGCTAGATATAAGTTGTCATATATGTAGATTTAAGGAGGGTAAAATGGGTCGTCGTATAGGTTAGGGTTATATATTATAGGGATAATTATAGATAATTATTCATAATTATAGCCGTTATACTACATGTAACCTACATGGTGTCATGTATGTCAATGTATGGTTATATAATGATGTATATGATACTTACATATGGTTACATAAGACGCCATATATCTAGATAGAGGGTGCTACATGTAACATATACATGTATGGTGTCATATAATGTCAGCTTCGCAACATGTCTATGTGAACCCCCTGCAGGCCTTGGAACAAAGAATTGGCCTGCAACCCAGAGCTACCCGGGCTTGTCGTAAAAGGCGACTAAAGAAAAGGGGGAGCGGTTCTGTGCCGGCTCTCTTGCACAGAACCAGACTGTATATCACCCTTGTGTGCTACACACGGTTCCTAAACTATAAACTATAAAAAAAACCAGTAAATAACAACTACGTTTCTCATAAGGCTAATATGAGGTTTAAAGACTTCAGTGCGAGAAGGAGCAGGTCTGTATGCACTGACTGTAAGGTAGATGCAGCCGTCCTGCTTGTAACTACACTGGTCTCTGAACCAAACGAGGTGACTGTCAAGCGTTAGCTCAACGTAAACATCCTTGAATCCTCTCGACAGGAAGCCCTCTGCAAAACACATCACACAGCCATGCTTGAAATCAGCAACGCTCTATCCTCTTTAAAAATCAAACTAAGGGCTAGTTTCTCCAACACGGATTTAATGGTGGTTCAGGATTTAGCCTAAGCAAAAAGGTAGATTAAATCCGAGATCACCATTAAATCCGTGTTGAAGAAACCAGCCCTTAGTCTTTCTAAGAAATTAATCTTGACATCAACTTCAACTTCATTACAGCATTCCACCCTATTATTTTTTGAAGGGCGGACGTTCAAAAAAAGATTTCATCTCCTCCTATCAGTGTAAGCGATCAGGCTCCAACGATAGCGATTTTGTTAAAGTCATACACAACCTGCCCCACTCCCATTGGAATTTGTTTCGAAAACTATGGGGCCCCGGCCGCACGCCAAGCATCCCAAATTATCACTCCAGGCGCCCCCTATCCCCACTTTTTCCGTGTGTGGTTTTCGCCACGATCACAGCCGGGGTAAAGAAGAGGGAGGGAGAGGGAGCGATGCTATCTGGACGCTGCTGCTCCCTATCGAGTCGGACTTCGGTGCAATTGCTTTGGAATCATCCCAATGAGTCTTTTGCTCAAAATGACGACCGACGTGTGTATGTATAGCCCACACTCGCGGAGTAGTAGGGGCAGAAGTTGACTTTCACCCCCGCATACTGGGATACAAAGAAAGAGTAGGTGTGCAGCCCTGCCACAGTGCTCTATATAGAAGCAAGCAAAATTCTCTGATTGCACAGTAGCCTATATAGAACTTATAAAAAGTAATAATAATAAAAATAATAATATATTGGCAATGGGTTTAGAGTCCGTTTCGGCGTCCATCGGGGATAAAACAACCAGCAGTAACCCAGCAATTTGACTCTTTCAAATATTTTAGAAATATCATAAATTTCAAATCATCACTCACATTTCCCCTCTAAAAATTGCTTTTCCCGACAAGCTCAACACATCACGTTTTATTTCTCCCCCTGGTCGTTAAGAAATGGTGGCGCCCCACGTCCGCTCAATATATTTGTTCAACTGCAGAGCGAACGGAAAACAGGGCGCCGTCGTAGAGAAATTTAAGACATCACTGGAAAGCATCCAATTTCCTTCGCTACTCCTCTCCGCTACTCCTCTCCACTGCTCCTCTCCGTTACTCCTCTCTGCTACTCTTCTCCACTACTCTTCTCCGAGAAAAGACAAATAACTAAAATCGATATAATACTGACTCGGCTTTGTAGACGAATACTTTTAAAAATTGAGTTTGATGTCAGTTTAATCTCGCCAAGAGATGCTGTTTAGTTTTGATGGCACGAGAGCAGTAAAGTTATTCAGTAGTAGCAATCATCGATAGATAACCGAAACATAAAATGAGATATCGCTTTATTTCGTGAATATCCCCCTCTAAAATCACTCGTTCACCTTTTTTTCGCCACGAGGAGCTGTAGTAGGTTTCTTAGAAAAGTTTCAGTAGTCTATGTTGCAAAAAACTGAAGAAACGCAATGCATCTCCCATATGCCAGACAATCTGTCTGATTAAATATGGCCTACTAGCTATCGATCCGAAAAATATATCCCTTCCATTTGTATAATATTGACTAACTGTTGAACCCACCCATTATATAGGGCAATTTTGCTTCTCCGAGGTGCGGTTTGTCAGCCTATTTTCAAAAAAATGAAGATATTACCAGTATTTTGTTGTATATCATTTTTGTACTCGTTTCATCGCAAAAGCCTGCATGTACTTGCTGCACCTCACTGCTATCCAGACATCGCACTGGACGGTCTTGACCTCAACTCTAGTTTTACTGTATGGATCATTTTCTGGGGAGGGATTTATTTGCATCAGTGCAGATTTAGCACTTGCAGTCTGTTGCACTTGAGTTCAGCGCCGAGTCAGAGTACGCAGTATTGTACCAATTGCAACCAATATAACGGGATCATTCTAGGGATCATTCAAGCCTAATCCGCAGATTAAGGACTGATCTACACATTCCCAGACTCCCAGTCAACTTACCGGACCATAAAAATTCAATGCTATCCCATTACACAAAATTCAGGCAAAATCCAAAATCCCAAGGGGTCAGAGCACACGGTTTGTTAACGCTGCACTATAATTATAGCCTACCCAGGCTATAATTATAGCCGCGAGTGTGTGCGTGCACACAAAATCCAAACGCTACTATTAAAAACAGACCAACTAATCAATGTTGAAAAATTGTGATAAGCCACTAAACAGATCCTACGTTGTTAAAAATCAAACCTAGGCCTACTGATTAGGGTTAGAATAATAGTTAATGACGCTCGCATACTTTTAAATCTTCTGAGAAAGCCAGCTTTGATAACCTGCGACCCTTCTGAAACGGAACACAAGCAGAAAGATGAAAATACAAATTATTCGCCAGTTACCAACAGCACCACCATTAGTCTATCAATTCTGCTTCCATCAACACTCTCATTCGAAGGAAGGGCTACAACTGCTAATATACATAGTAGCTGGTCCTTGACCATGAAAGCACAGATTGGACAAAAGCATCCATTTCTATTAATTTCAGTCTTTCGGAATGAAGCTGATCATCAGTTCAAAGACTAGCTAGGAGCTCACCTATCTACAGGTATCTTCTGCACTTGGTCAATATGCCTTTAGAGATGATATTGTAGGGCCTCTGGTTTGGATTAGGCTATGAAGTTAAACACGGAACGGTTGACCCCATTGTATTCACAACTCTGATCTACTTTTACCGCATTCATCTCTTTACTTCTCCTTCAACGACAACCTAATTCGACAGTATCCTCATTCGCGGCGTTCTTTCGTTTTTTCTTCTGCGTTTTTGAAACCGAAGCGGACCGTGACCCGGATACCCGCGCGACCTCGGCTGGCCATCATCCGCGCACGCGGGCTCCGCGCAAAGTGGTACAGCCTGCTCGCGGCCCGGCGCGGGTTGTTTCAATGCGCCGGATGATAATTGAGAACAGACGCCTCTCGGTGTAAATGATACGGGACGGACGCGGCCTAGAACATTGTTGCTTAATTCTACGCGGCGGCGCCCAACTTGTCGACTAGAAGCAGAAGACCGATGCAGCAGCGTTGCACGATTTGCTGGAACAATTGCGGGGTGTTGCTGCGTGTGGGAACGCTTCACACCGTTGCTTAGCCTAACATAAGTCAGAGAGTAATGAGGAAAGATAGGTCAGCTTTGAAAGAACTGAAGACATGGTATAGTAGGCCGGTAGGAGTTGATAAAAAGTGACCAAATTCAAACTTTCTTCTACATCTGATTATGCCAAAATTATTATGAAGAGTAATTATGATAATTAAGAAGAATTTACAGAAGTGAAGCGCTGAAATCTCTCATACACAGCCTCAAAATCCAAAAACAACCTTACATAGGCCAGTATACGTTTACCTAGTGTATAAAATATCTAATCCTAACATACACGCATTTATCTAACCTACATGTACAGCACAGTACATTCAATCGAACATACATAGACCATCCTAAAAATGCAACCTTAAAATCTTAAGTTTAAAAGAAAGAAAAACCTTAAAATCTAGATAATATCGGTACGTGTCAAATCATGTCCACACTACTTAATCCCAGTAACCGATTTATGATTCCGGTGAATCATGTGAAGTCTAGGATCCCTACCTCCCGGATCCATCCTAGCGGATCAAATAAAATGATTTGATATAATATGCAACTGCGCGTAGCGAATCTAACGCGCGCATTTTATTTCGACAGATTTCAATACTGATCGAATCGATTACGATTCTACCAATATAATTATGATAAAAAGGGTTGTTTGTGTAAGAGACTACGAGTGATCACCCACTAAGTGCTGCACGTGAGCCTGTGCCTCGTTGTTTCTAGTCGGTTGATGTTGTGGCGTTTATTTCAATGCGATGCGTGCTTTTATTCTCTCCGTTTTATTATCCGTATTTATTATCCGCGATATGCTCGGTGTTTATTCTCTGTACGCCTATTTTAATGCCGCGCGTGTTTTAATTCTCTCTGGCTGACAATAAATTCAATTCAATTCAGATCTCTCATAGATAAGAACTGAGCCTCTCACTGTTAGACGTCGACGCGACGGGCCCGGGCTGAACGGACATCCCTGCGCCGTCCTGTCGTCTCCCTCAGGCTGGGCGGGCGGGGTAGCGAGGCCCCCAGGAGGGGCAACCAGGGGGCCTGGTCGGGGCACGGGTAGCCTAGAAGGTGATCGACAACGAGAGAGAGAATCGTAAATGAGAAGAGAGATGGCGCAGAGAGGAGGCTAAGACTTGCGATGTAATGGAATGTGAGCACGGCGAGCTCGGCTCTTGATGGTGGTATGCGGAGCAGGGTTTAGAATAATCTAAACTATACCGAGTTCAGCAGGAGCAGGAGCCAAGCTTACGGCGTCCAGATTCTAGTAGGCTATCGCGAGAAGGCTGGTGGGAGGCTCATCTCGTGCTGGCTGCGGCGGATCTAGACTGCTGCCAATTCCGCTGCTGCTGCAGCTACTGCTGTTATAGGCCTCTGTTACTGCTCAGCTGCCACTTTAGATGCTACTGCTGCTGCTGCCGCTGCTGCGCTCATAGATGCTGTCGAGAACACGAGGCTGCGAATGTTGTTGCCGCAAGCGAGTTGCAGCGGTATAGCAACCGCTGCTCATACTTCAAATGTTGATTTTTTCCATCGATGCTGTCGGCCTCGCTACGTTTTCCCCTATAGCGGCAGCCGATACGTCTGTTGCTGTCCTTGCTGCTACCGCTGCCGCTGGTGCTGCTGCTGCTGCGCTGGGTCCTAGGCCTACTGCTGCCTTTGCTTGACGTCTTCAAGAAATGCCTGCTAGCCTCAGAACCCAACGCGGTTCAATCACAGCGAAGACTTCCGTTGTACGATCTGAACTGAAGTTCTCAACCACAACTAACCTTCCTACATGTACATGTAGCTGGCGAACACTTGGGCCAATTTCTTCACTAAGTACAGTTAAATCCTGATCTCAGGTCGTGACGTCATCTGACCCAATCAGCGCTCAGAGACCTTGATCCAGGATTTATTTGATCACTGTGGTTGACCAACAAGATCCTAATCTTGGATCGGGATTTAACACTTTATGAAAAAACGAGGGGTGGCCTACCTTTCAATTTCTTTCAATAAAATTAAATGAAATCTTCGAATTGGAGTATTAAAGTTAACTAATTAGACTTTAGGCAACCTAATTAGAAACGTGTAAAAAAAATAAGAGAATTTGCAATGGGCTATATCGTCATCGCAAGAAGGAAGTTTTCATGATTAGCCCATTTTGCGCTTTGCTTTAAAGGGAGATTAAATATCGCGAGTTAAGCATTACCGTGTCGCCCTGAGCTCTACAATGCATGTGGCTGTGAGGCTGCAACAGAAGATGCTGCGCTAGGCATGTGTAGGCTGCTATTGATGATTTAAGCTGCGGGGTTGCGTAAGACTGAACCGTGTTCTGGAGTATCCTTCAGCAGTTAGCGCTTGTGAATAGCCTAAGTGTAGATACAACCGTCTGTTGAGCGGCCTCGAAACAAGATAGCCTATGGCGCCGGCCGAATTTTGGAATTTTGGACTGTTGCGAGAGATCTCCACTGAAAAAATGACCATTTGCAATTGAATCTTTTCAGCTTCGACAAGAACTTTTGTCAAACCCGCTCGAGTTTTGGGTTTATTTATAAGCTGATCGATTATGCAATACTGCTTTTCAGAAACATAGACTATGTATAGGCCCTAGGCCTATCGTTTTCAAAAATGGATTGGAGTGAATTAGCATAATGTAAAGTATTCGATCGGCCTGCAGTATAGACCTGCTATAGCCTACCTCAGGCTACTTGATCTATCAAATAGTGAAATCACATATTTATTGTTTCACCCACAAGACAACCCCTCTTGCAGCCATCGCCCATGTGCACGTATAGCGTTGAGTGTTAGGCGTGCACTATAGCTCGTGGCATCGTAGCATCCCCGCTGTCACAGATTTATCTAATCTACGCCGAAAGGAGGCGCGTTGTATAAAATATGGCTCAGTTATTCTGTCTTATAGGCCTACAATTTTCCTCAAGCTACAAGGAAAAATTACTATGCCGCTTGCACTTTGTTTCAAATTCCATGCCGATTTTAATAATTGAAAATTTCAAATAGTAATTATTATTATTCCGTTGGACTGCGTGCTTCTTGTATTTTGAAGATCCGAACAAGTCGCACGATTCCACGTTTCTTGAGCTCCACGTTTCATAGAACCTCACACACACCGTAGGCTAGTGATTTTGTGGTTTCTTTTCAAGTTATCTATCTAATTGACAAGAGACGACGGTCTTCCGAGAAGCTATTTTCTTGTAAGTTGAATGCGAACTGTATCCCTTCAGTTACACCACGGTCCCGATACCGACAACATGCCGCGTCATCTCTATAAGCCGAGCGGAACATTTTCGACTAATTCTGCGAAATCGAAGAGAAGTAGACCTACTGTAGTTGGCGTCAACTATGTGCAACATTTTTTTATGCTCTGGCAAACTTGCTCCAAATGGACATAACGTTTAGGTGTTGTGGTTGTTTTTCATTTTTATGATTTTTTTATTTTTAGTGAATACTTTTCAGATAGACAATGTCATTAATTTGCTGTCGAATGGTACAAAAAGTGGTTTTTGAAAAAGTAGTCCATACTTTTTCAAAAATCACTTTATGTACCATAACTGGTTTATGCTCTAACACGACGAATTGTGTGTGTGTGGGGGGGGGGGGGTCACGTCAAAATTTGACCCCGGACGCCAAAAAACTTCTCTACGCCACTCTATATGACCCATAATAATGTTCCACGCTGCAGCTGCATCTATGAGGCTACATAGCGCGCTCGTCCCTCATGTTGATTTTATCGACGTCAAACTCACACCTCAAACCAACTCTTGACCGTGACTGGATTCTGACCGCTATATAGGGATGATGGCCTACACGTACAAGAATTAAATATTAGATCTATTCTACATCCACATTTTTGTTGTTTCAGGTTAGTAACTCAGCCTTTACTTTCGGTCTGACCAAGACGCGCAGTATTGAGAGTTTTCGAAGAAAGATCATCCAGCATCCGCGTGTATCGGCTATAGGCTGTAATCGTGGGTTATAGTTGGGGATAATGCAGGCGTGGTTGGCGTGACCTACACTAACAAACTAACCTCCCCCACTCCCCCCCCCCCCTCTACACACACTGACTTGAAATTGTCTCGCCCCCCTCAAGTTAGCGTTTTAACAGTTATCGCCCGGCTGACAACGCTACTGTAGGTTTCTGTTGACGAATAATGTACGTCAAAAAATTTGTCCGAATGGCTTTATCGAAGAGTAGAAGCTCAATGAATGAATCATACATGTATGCCTCGAAGCCTACTGCGCGTGTGCCCTGCAAGTCTATAGCTATTTACAGTAGCTTGCATGCAGCGTGCAGGCCACTGTCACATTTACAGTTTGCGTCTAATGATCCCGGCAACAGGCAAAGCCCAAGCGTTTTGTTACATTAGTTGCACACATTATGCTCTAATTGTATACATCTACAGTGGGTCGTCATTTCAAGTCCACGGTGTTAGGATTGAGTTGGAGTTGAGTTAACGTTTGACAAGTTAGATTCACATTGATATTCAGCATTTTTACTGTTGTCTATCTGTTTTGACATTATGATGTTATTCTGAATGTGAATATGAATGTGAATCTAACTTGTCAATCGTTAACTCAACTCCAACTCAATCGTAACATCGTGGACTTGAAATGACCCACTAATCATTTCTTTAGTTGTGTATTCAGATTTCTCAATCGTGACGTCAAACAAGCGTGTCGAATGACGTCACAGCCACCCTACTAACATCCACTATGACACAGTTCCATCCGCTAGCTCCGCTCCGCTAGCACGATGACGTCACGCGCCATCGATTCTACTACCTCGGCGCATTTTATTCCACCGACTCCTAACATGACGTCACAAATCATCCCTATCGTGACGTCACAAATCATCCCTATCGTGACGTCACAAACCCTTCTGCCAGTTGATATCGCTTCGAAATCCTTCCCGTCTACCTCCGTCACCTCTTCCTCCGCTGCCCCTGCGTCCAGCGACGCCATTTTGTCCTCCACTGACCCTGCTCCACCCAACGACGCGATCTTGCTGGCTGCTCAGATCCGCGACATGGCGGCAGTGGAGCGCCACCTGCGCGCACAAATAGCCCAGCTGGAGGCGAGCCGCCAAGCCATGTACGACGCCTCGAGGGCCGACAAGCGCCTCGTGCACGAACTAACCGTGAGGGTGCGGCAGCTGGAGCTCAGCGAGGCTGCGCTCAGCGAGCGGGCCAGTCTGCTCGAGGCCGAAGAGTGGGCGCTGAGGCGCAGGGCGGCCGAGCTGGAGGAGCTGCTGGGAGCGAGGGAACGGGGGGTGGGGCGGGGAGTAGGGCGGGGGGAATATAGTATTCGTCCCCACGAGGATTCTAACAATTCTGCTGCGGAAAAAGATAGACATATGACTTATGAGTTTCCTCACAATAATTCTGATAATTCCGCTGCGGGAAGAGATGGACACACAATTTCAGAGTTGAACACGGATTTAGAGCTTGTGCTGACTAGATCTGCGGTTGTTGCGAAAGGCGTGCTGAGTGGAGTATCAGGTGATGAAACAGATGGGCGTAGTACGAGAAATGCTGCGGTTCAAACTGACGGAGTCTTTGCGTTTGAACTGTTACCGCCTGGCGTCATTGCCACCAAGTCAGTTAGTGACAGCGGCGTCACGACGGATAACAGCAAACCTTCCCACACGTTACCGATCCTTCTGGGCAACACGCGGGAGGATGTACAAGATACAAAACTTCTTCAAAGTGATCCATCGTTGGGTGGTGTGCAGATAAAGGCGCTTCGGTTGAAGCTTGATAAAACTGAGGCCGAGGTTGCGCGGTTAAAACTGGCTTTGAATGAGGCTGAGACTGCTCTGAGTGCCACCAAGCTGTGGACTGTTAGAGCTGGCCAGTTTGATAGCACTGATAGAACACGAGGGAACGTGGAGATACGAAGAAGTCTCAGTGTTCCAAGCAATGGCGTGGATCGTAATCGCGTGACCAACAAAGGTAAAGAATTGATGAATGGGAATATTTTAGAGCCGATTGTTGATAAAAAGCTCGGACACAAAAACGATCGGTCGTTCAAAACATCCGATGATATGCAGAAGAAATTTGCGAAACTCTACGACGAAAAGACAATCGCTGATCGCAATCTGGCTGCGCTAAAGGAGAAACTGATAACTCGTGATCTTGAACTATTGCAGCTAAAGGACGACATGGCCGCTGCAAATAGTGCTCTACACTCTACTCACGACAGCATTAAAGCGCGTGACCTTGAACTGAGCCAGTTGCGCGATGACCTGGCTAAATATGACCGTGAACTGATTCGAATAAATGATATTTTTGTTCAACATCCGAAGGAATTCGTTCATTTGAAGAAAGAACTGGGCTTGGAAGACTGGAAAAGTCCACAAGAATTCCTTGAACAGCTCACACAATGCAGTGGCTTAATGACGAGATATCAAGACAATAAAAATGCCTCGTCCAATACGGAATCAGGTCCTAATGATCAAGAATTGATTCGGCTAAAAGAAGAGTTAGTCAAAGCACGCATTGAGCACAGCGAACTGAGAGTTAAATTGAAAACTAGCGATGCGGATCTGCGGGCTTTGCAAATAGAATTAATGAAACGAGATGAGGTGGTTAGACGTGTTGGCGTCACGGATGGTGTTGTCGAAATCTCTACTGCCAATACGAACGATTTGAGCATTGTGATGTCATCATCAACTCCGTGCAAAGCAGATGACAATGCTTCTGATACCGAACTGGATGATTTAATTGATCAACTAGCAAAATTCGAAGAAGACAATATCAGCGGGCCTGAATTGAGGTTCAAACGTGGACATTTGAAATTATCGAATATTCACAAGGCTGGTAGGCCTAAGCCTACTGGTGATAAAGTTGAAATAAAGCAGGTAGAAATCGAACTGGACAAGCCTGAAAAAGATTCAGAAACGCTTGATTCAAAGGTCCAACAAACAGTCGTTGAACTGATGAAAGGTGAGAATAGCGATGCAACAGAAGCTCAAAACTCAAATGTTTCTCGGGCGTCGATGAATTTGACGAAACAACTGAAAATTCGAGATAAGGATATTGTCGCATTGCGAGCCGAGGTTGCAGAGCTTAGCAATGAACTTTTGCAGCTAAATCATGAATTGGATATTCGCCAGAAAGAGTTGGTTAAGATCAAAAGCCAGGCAAAGAATCACGAAAATGAATTCATGGACTTAAATCGTAAAATAATGGAAAGCGACGATGCTGTCGCTCAATTCCAACGCGTGATACTCGAGCGCGACAGAGAGCTGAGTCTGGCAACAGAGACTCTCGCCCTTTTGAAATTAAACGAGGCTCGATTAGAGGTGGAGAAAACAAAAATCATCGACGAATTAAATGAGTTGAGACAAAAAGTGGTGGATGGTGACAAGGAAATCAGTGAATTAAAAAGTGAGAAAAAGCATGTGATGGAGCGTGTGATGGAGCATGCGATGGAGAATGATAAAGTAGAGGTTAGGTCAACCAGGGCAGATGAAGGTCTGTCTGGAAGTGACTTTGATGAATTCGAACGTTTGAAGAAGTCCCACGCGCACTTGACAAAGCGCGTGGATGAGTTAGGCGAGGAAAATTTGTTACTTATTAATCAGCTAATTAGAGTCAACAACGAAACACATGCATCAATGAAAAGCAATGATGACGCCACTACTTTGAAAGTCAATGATATGGGAGCACAGAAAAGTATTGAGTCAGAGCTCGCGTCGAGCAACTTTAAGTTAGAAGTTGACCGTAGGGTCGTGAAACAAAAACAAGCTGCGAGCCAGTACGAAATGCAAGCAGTTGACAGGTTTGATTCATCAACAAACACAGATCCCGCAGTATTGGCTGAATCGTTTCATCAACAGTTGTCGAAAGACAAGGCCAGTGCTGAGACTGAGACTCAGCGCTTTCTGAAATTACTTGAAGCAAAGGAAACCGATATTCATAACTTACAGCTGATGCTTGAATCGAAGGATAAGGACCTCGCACAGCTGATGTCAGAGTTGTGCGAGGCGCAGGATAGATACGCGAATATTTCCGCCAAGCAGCCTGGAGCTGGTGACACTGCCGAAGTGGCATCCACTAAGGACGCTCATGACGATGTGCGAACACTGAAGCAGTCTATTGAAGAGAAAGACGGAGAAATCAAGTTGTTGATGGAAGATTTCTCGACGCTGCATCAGAAATACGCGAGCGTCTGTCAGGAAAAAGAGGATGAGCTGGAAAGCTTTATGAAGATGGAAGCTGATCTGCGAATGATGCTTCAGCAAAAGGAACGGACTATTGAGACACTGGAAACTGAATTAGCTGATCGAACGGTTGAAACCAAAAGCAGCCAACTGTCAGATAGTTATGATGATGATAAGTGGACGCAAGTCGACGAAGAAGAAAAGAGTCGAGAAGTGGAAGATCTTCTGAAGAACCAAGAAGTTTTAGCATCCGCTGAAAGCATGACAAGAGAGCATAAATGGACGCAAGTTGATCCTGATCTTTTATTCACGACGACAGAAGAGAACAATTCGAGTTCAATGAACAGACATCAACTAAATAATTCGACCACAATGCAATCACCGTCTGAAAAATTAAACAACGAATCTTCCGCCATCAGCTCGTCCAATGTGAACACTGACGCTGCGGAAATAAGCGTCAATTTTCAGCCAATAGACTCTACTCTCTACAGCCAGATGGAGACGCACTACGACACGCTCAAGACGGAGTACGAACGACTCAGTCGATTCACGGTCAAGTCCTCCATAGCCGCTAAGAAATTTCACCGTGAGGTGGCGCGACTGAGGAAAGCCTGCCAGACTAAAGATCTGACGATAGCTCAATTGAGTGCTGAACTGGAGGACTGCCAGCTGCTCAGTGATATGATCGAGTCACTGAAGCGTGACGAAAAAGCGATTTCAGTAGAGCGTGACTATAGGGTTAAACAGCCAAAGGAAGACAGAGACGGCTTGGAAGTAAAAAACGGAGATGATTTCGCTGTTAAGTTTTCGAGCGGCGGTGAAAGACAAAGTTTTGAACATTTATACGCTTTCGACAATCGCACAGGATATATTGAGCCGTTCAATCGCGAAATTTTTGTCATGCCAGTAAGGCGTGATGACTTTATGACGTCATCAAGACTTAGTGACGTCATGAAGACGTCACACAACGGGACAGCTCAAGCTGAGCCGCTGAGTCTTGGACGTTCAAATTTTGAGGATATTATGACGCCTTTGAATGCTGCTGAATCGGTAAACCCCCTTTACGGTAACTACGTGTATACAGCGAGGCATCCTGAGCCTGAACTGTCGCGGATCAAACCCTTTAATTCCTTCGATATTAACGCGAGACAAGGATATCGTGTCCGGCACGTCTCGCCATCTCCCGAATCGACTGGTATTGTGGATGATGGTCATAATCGGACGGACCGTTTTGAGGCGTCAGAGGACGCGTATGCAGCTGAGTACGGACGAGCGATGAGCACCGCACTGCTGCTGACGCAGCGAGGATAATGATTCGGGGATAGTATAGCCTACTGGTTTGAGATGCAGTGTGCGTAGTGTACTTGTACTCTCGTGTCGTCGAATGACGAGTTTAATTAGGCCGCTACTCTAACGACATGAAGACTTGAGCGTATCAATTCCAGAGTAATCTATGTAGCCTAGTGTAGGTGTAAGCCCGTCTGTAGTCTCTAAACCCTTATATATGAATCTTTTATTCACCACGAAGGTAGATATGCAACACAAAATAAATAAATAAATGATACAACGAGCAGC
>JAQIWG010003110.1:0-18617 GCA_034695025.1 Chamaedrilus cognettii
CGAGCGCGACCTTGTACTCAATTCGCTGCTTGACGGGGAGCCAGTGCAGGTCCTTGAGCACCGGTGTTATATGGTCAATTGTACTGTTGTGTCCTGTTTGGTTTTTTGGCAGTGTGTGCAAAGATTGAAAGAATATGTGTGTGTTAATTTCTTCTGGAATCCCAGTTTGTTCTGTTTGTCTTTCATGTAGAATATGATGGTTTCATAGGTTTTAGGCGTCCAATGTGTATACGGTTAATGTTTCTAATGTTGCAAGAAGTTTGTTTTGTGTGCCGTGTGAAGTGTTTTCTGTTTAAATATTGTAGATTTAGCTTCTGTACGGTCATTAGTTTGTTGGTTTCTTATCGGATCTTATTTGGCTTTGGTTTGGATTTCATGGCGCAGGCTACGTGGTGGAGCATAGAAGTTTGTTTGGTGTTTTAATTTCTCCTTCTTTGATGCTTTGCTTGTCATTTGTGAGTATTACGCTTGCGAGGATTTTGATAGCGGTATGGTACATGACAACATGTATAATTACCGGCAGTTGGATTGGTGTGGTATTAAGCCCATGTGGTCCACTTTGGTCAATCATCTTTATTTGTGGTACTGTCTTCTGTCTTCGTGTACGGTCTTCGTTTTTATTTAGTTTTAGTTTTAGCTGTTTTTAGGATCTGGAGGTGTTCGGATGTGAGAGATTGCAGTGTTTTTCATGTTGTTAGCGTGTATCTTCGGTTTGAATCTTAATTAGCATTCTCTTGCTCGTTCCGATTTGTTTGAAGAACGTATTAACTTAAAAACGTTCGAATTGGTAGTTAGATTAAATGCTTTATTGCCCAGTGCTTCCGGTTGGTTTCTAAGAATAGGTTTTCGATATAAGATTGTTCACCTAAATTCATGATTGCGACGATGTCACGTCGACTTGTCATTATTTTCTCGTTTCTGACGTTACCCTATACAGACTTAGCGCTCAAGACACAAGTCTGGCTCGTCTGACGTCATGTCGTCCCGCCGCGCTGCGTCCCTCCCCGCTCCGCGCCCGCTCCTGCTGCTCATGCTGCTGCTGCTGCTCGCTGGAGCTGAGCTTGTCTCGAGCACTGACAGTGCAGCAGAGAGCGGTACTGGCGAGTCGACCTGCTTCAGCGAGCTCATGCTCACGTGTGCGACTAAACAGGACTTGAAGGACTTTGAGAAACAACTGAAGGAAATGAAGAAAGCGATCACCGAGGACCTGATCAGTGCGGTGAAATCAGAAGTTGATGCTCTGAAGATCACCGTCTGGGAACTTTTTGAGGATCAGTTGCGTTGCACCGAACAAAGCACCTGGTCAAGCACCCGGTCAAGCACCCAGTCAAGCACCCAGCTAAGCACCGAGTCAAGCATCGAGTCAAGCCCCGGGTCAAGCACCGAGTCAATCACCAAGTCAAGCACCCAGTCAAGCACCGATTCAAGCACGGAGTCAGGCACACAGTCAAGCACCGAGTCACGCACACAGTCAAGCACCTTGCCAAGCATCCAGTCAAGCATCGAGTCAAGCACGCATGTACACAAGACGATCGACTGCATGGCATCATCTGAAATCATACCTGCATGTGAGTAGTCTATATATGTACTTTAATTTTATCTTTTTTATCATGAAGTTGCATATTTCTTGATGTAAGGAAGGTAATTGAAGTCTGGCCCCCACGATAATCTTTTAATGGGGGCGGGGGTTACGGATGAAGGATTTCCAAAAACTTGCTGTTAATATGGGCTTTTTTTATTCCTAACTAAGTAACAATGTCAGAAGCTTGAAGACATGGGGGGATGATTGATTGAAGCTAAGCTGAGGAGGTTGCACATTCCAAAAATGTTTGAGAGGTATAAGGCCTCAAACTGGACCCGCCCATAATGCTTTTTTTCTTTAGTCGCGAAGAGGTTAAAAATTGAGGCCGGGGGATCAATGTACCCACCCCCCTCCGATCGATGCTAGCCCTTAGGTGGTTAGGCCTATATGAAGCTCAAAGTTACAAGAACCTAGCGTTTTCTGCGCAGTAAAGTCTCATAAAATAGGTCTCGTTAAGTTATTGGTATAAGGGTCATAATTGTTGATCTTGAACCCTGACCCTGACTTGCAACCAGTTCGTGCGCGTTAGACAACGGCTCGTGCATTTTATTGTTTCATTATTTATTGTATTGTTCATCAATATGTGTCATAATAGTGTAATTTTTGCATTTATTTGTTTCAAAGTCAGTGAGATCCAGGCCCGTCCCATAGCGAATATAAGCACGGGCAGCAGCCTTGTCGACGTCACTCAGCTGAACGGTTTCATATACGTCCTGTGTGGCGATAAGGAGATCGTCGGACAGCGCGTCGTCTTACGATGAGACTGACAAGTTCAACATAGACACCGGTGAGTCATTCAGGGCACGGCGTCTCGTCTCGTGTCCAGTCGACAACACGCTGATTGCGTGCAATAGTGGTAAATGCTATAGAGCTGACGCGCGGACTCACGACTGAACGAGCTGGGTGCACGGCATCGAGTTTGATGACTTAAGCATGACGTCAGAGTATGACGCGCTCATAGTCTCGAGTTACACGAAGATCATGCGTGTCAACAACGCAACCGGCGTCATCAAGCCGCTCGGCATCAGCGTGGACGGCGATGTGAACAGGATGAACTGCGCCCTGGAGACGTGTGAGGGCGTCCTCTTCAGTGGCATTTCAGGACCGCAGAGCTACGTCGCGCTGTTCCACGCTGTCATCCCCATGCGCTTCTACGGAGATCCGAGTGCCAACGGAACGCACCAGCTGAGCGCGCCTGAGCAACTCGCAACCATCCAGCACGGACGCGTCCTAGTGAACGATCTCCGCAACCATCGCGTCGTGCTGCTCGAGCGTGATCTGACGGGCGAGGGGCGAGTCTTGGTTAACCCTTGGCCCAATGCTATTAAAGCAATGAGGTTCGATCAAGGCACCGGCACGCTCGTTGTCGGAAACAGAGATGGCACAAGCGTGTACAATGTAACTTCGATCTAAAACAAGAACGAGTCCTTATAACGAATGGTACGCTGCGCCAGTGGCGTCGCGTGGGTAGATCCGAAGACCGGGCCAAGGCTAGGAGCTCATAGTATATTCATGTAGGTCTCGTGCCCGGCACGCAAACCGACTGTCATTGACTCGCTGCAAGCTGCGAAATATAAAATAATACTGTCATATTTACAATAATGATGTCGATTATGAAGGCTGCCTAAGATCTTGTCCATTAATTAGTACGTATGCATACGCAAATTTTATTGAAATTTGACGCCCCACCCGTACGCAAGTGTTCTGTTTAGGATCCGCTCTTCTAAGTACGTAAGCTGTGGACCACCCACTTTCCTCTTCCCCCTGCCCCCAGAATAAGATTAAGATCCATGGCGTCGCAACCCCAGCCCCTGTACCTTAACGCATACGCACACGTACTTTTTGACCTACGCCCCCCATCCCCTTTTGTATGCACTAAACGTACTATGCGTCTCTTTCAATCATGCATATTTTGCATGCAATTTTACATGCAATTGTGCATGAAATTCTGCATGCAACCATGTTAGACAAATTACAATGTAAAATGTCCTTAACTGAGCTTCATGCTAGCCGTGCAAGAAATCCAGTTAAGGAACAAGCCGTGCATGAAACCCAGTTAAGGAAATCGTTGAACATGACAATGGTCGTCCGTCCACCTTAATACGGTTGCATGCAAAATATGCATGATTGAAAGAGACGCTTAGGCTACTGCAACTGTGAACTGCTCATAGGTGGCATTCAATGCTGAGCGCATCCTCTTGCTGTGTTTGAATTCTTCCTGAGCCTCCTACCCCCAATCCGCCAAAAAGCGTACGCAACAAATGAACATAGAAAATCAAATATACAAGAAAATCGACCCCCCTCATGCGCTAGCGTACTTATTGGCCCGCCATCCCCTCGTGTGCATGTAAAAATTTTAACGAGCTTTTCTGGTATACTTGTAAGCGTAACATTTATAACGTATATTTTAAAATAGTTCTGCTTTAATTAACTACTAAATTGAATAATTATTGACTGTTTCATGGACATAGGCCTATATACAATGGCACGCAGGTCTATAGTGATTGGTCACATTTTATTTAAAATTGATAAATTGTATACTTTATTAAATAATCCAAAATTTATTTGCTGCTTATAATCAATCTCATGCTCAATTGTAGACGTTAATGCTCTGCTGTTTATGCTGTCAACGTTTTGTTTAATGTTTGTGTCGTGTGATGACACTTTACGCAACTTTAGAAACAGCTATTTTCTGGTAAATTTGTCAGAAAACTAAGTAAAAAAAGAAGAGCCACACTGAAGTATTATTTAAGCAATGGTCAGCAATTTGATATCAGCTGGTGATGAGAGCAGAAGATTTACAATGTAAACCGACAGGGGGCGTGATTTTCTTACAATACCAAGAGTTACCTCAGTCAGGATAGAGTCCAATGAATTTCTATAATTTATACTTTATTTATCTCTGTTAAATCCATTATTATAATGTAGGAGGAGGGACCTATAAGCACCACCTCCTGGCTTTTTAGTATAAATTTGGGAGGTTTTGTCAGCACTTAAACACACAAGTCGTTTCAGCAAATACACAGCGATTTTAGCACTTTAAGCAGACGTTCCTAGACCTCGCCGACAAGAAAAACTCTGCGAGGGTCTACCCAGCGTTCGGGCCTTGTGCCCTGGCGCTGGGGGACGTCGCCCTGATGCGTTACAGCTCTGTCGTTTTGACATACAGACTGTGGGGTAGTAGAGGCAAAGTATAAAAGGAAGATGACAGTCAGTGTGAAATAGAAAGTGATGTAGAATTAGAGTGTCGCGCTGCCATGTTCTTCACTTTATAATAGAACTATAAAATATGACTTTGACTCTGAGTTTGCGTTCGTAATTCTAAAAGAAGATGAAATGATATAAGACATCTAAACAGACTATGAAGTAGGCCAAGGCTCCCCAACAGCTGCCAAGCGAGTAAAGTGAACAGTTCCCGAAGAAGCGAGTAGTTCCCCGAAAACAGACTTAATCGAACAATCAATACAAAAAGAGAACAATAATCAAAATACGAGTGACAATCCTTATTTTATCATTTGTCTACTGTTTGCGTGAGATTAATCAAGCAACTTACTGTAGAGCAGCATAATTGAAGACAAAAGAACTGCAGCGAAATAAGTTAAATAATGAGTTAAATAATAGTGAATTAGTTAATGCTTCTGCTTTATCTAAATCCTTATCTAAATCTATACTTCTATATTCTGTAGATATACTACAAAAGATGCTGCTAATTTATAATAAAAATTATTTTGCCACAGTTGATCACGAGGCGATTAATTCCAAATGCGCATCTTAATAATACGCGTACAGTTTGATTTTCAAGGCTCTGCTTAACAGTTCTGTTTCTTTTTCTTGCCGTTTTTGAGGCAGCATTAAACTTACAGCTGTAACTACTTGCGCCACACGATTCCAACAGCGAGGAGCTCTACTCCACCATCGTCCATTTTTACGAGTAATGCTAATCCTACCCATTTCTAAATTGGAATGCATTTTAAAAACACATCGTTTTTGGAGTTCTACTTCTACTAAACTTATCCCTGGCTACATGCATGTTATCGATCCATCTTTGTCTTGATCTGCCTTGGCTTCTGGTACCATGTACTTTGGTGTCTAGAGCTAGGTAGAGCAGTCTTTCCTGGCTCATTTCCTGGAGACGTGTCCAAACCACTTGAGGCGTCTTTCTTGTATTTTTTGCACCAGTGATATTTTCTGCCCAAGTCATTGCCTAATTTTAATTCGTTTCTGATTCTCTGCACACTCTGAGTCTCGACACACCCAGCATTCTCGTACGCCAACTCATGTCCGTGGTGAATAGTTTCATTTCATCGCTTTTTTCAGCGTCCAGCACTCCGAGCCATACAGCAACATTGGAACAACCAAAATTTGATATACTTCGTTTGTATCGTCACATTTTTGGAGATCCATAGCCTATGGTAGTCAGATTTCCGAAGGTGCCTGCTGATAGTCCTTCTCTGTATGTCGGCCTCACCGCTTCCATCTTCGGATACCGTTGCTCTCAGATAAATTTGTCCACCGGTTCGATTTCTTTTCCATCAATGGTAACGCCTAGTAGGCCTACTTCTGATTTCTTCCCTATGGTCATAACCTTGGTTTTTTCTGTGTTTATTCTGAGACCAAACCGACTGCTTTGTGTTCGAACATTATCCGTCAGTCGTTGTAGGTCCGCCTTAGACTCAGATGTCAGATCTCTATCGTCAACAAATCTTAGGTTGTTTGTTGTCTTTCCGCACACTTGGACTCCAGTTACTTCATCCTTGAGTGCAAGTGTCATTACAGCTTCTAGTACTAGGTTGAACGTCAGATGATAGCGCACAGCCTTGCTTTAAACCGATCGTGGTTTTAAACCAGTCTGTTAGTATTTTCGACTTTAACATCGCTCAGGCCTGTATTTATGAGGTTTCGCATCGCGATTTGCGAATCAATTTGACCCCATTTGCGAATCAAACACAAATTTGATTCGCACTGTTCGCGAATAAAAAATTGTATAAAATAATCAAGGCTCAGTAAACCGACGAGTGGTAGAATTGATTGACTTTCAGTTCACGGGCAGTTTTGCAGATCAATTTATTAGGCCTGTAGCTATTAGCCTATACATGTAGCTATTAGCCTATACATGTTGCTATTAGCATATACATGTAGCTATTAGCCTATACATGTAGCTATTAGCCTATACATGTAGCTATTAGCCGATTAGCTACAGGCCTAAAACTACTAGGCCGGTAGTGACCAATTGACGTATGCCTATCTATACTGTGCGAACTGGCGAGACTACAGGCCTAAATCCTAAATAATGTTGCGATTAGGCCTAGCTAGTCGTAGGGAGCACCATAATTATAGTGTAATGATGGATCCGTTGGATGGAGATAGAAAAAATGAAAGTGCAGACTCAACAGTTGTCACTTAATTTTTGAAATTTTTTGCACGGTTTGAAGACGTTATAAAACTGCTAATCAAATCAGCGAAATTGCTAATCAAATTGAAATTGATTCACAAAACTCATGATCAATTTTCTGGGCTTAAAAACAGGCCTGACTGCGCTCATAGACTTTTCGTAGATACTTTCTATTAGTTTATAGAGTCTGTGGGGCATTCCGTATGCTCGGAAGACATGCCACAGCTCTTTCTGCAAGATGCTGTCAATAGTGTCAAAAGCTTGTTTGAAGTTAATAAAGTTGCTATACAAGGTTTGGTTATATTCTATATATATTTCTCAGATAGTTGTGGTATTGTAAATATGTGGACCGAGAAAAAAAGGCGTGTCAATGAACAATGTGCTGTCCGATAGAGATGCTTGGAGAGAACTCATTCTGCTCCATCGTCACTCACAGATCCGATGGACGGACCAAAAGAAGAAAGAGAACTGTATGGCAAATGTGGTGGATGTGTGACGGGCTTTATGAACCAGTGTGAATAATAAAGTCATCAACAACACACAAAATAAGAAACTAGATTTTGATCCCAGCCATTAAATAGTTTGTATACGGCTAAGATTATGTACAGAAATAAGTTAAATAGAAATGTCATACATTTGTTAGATAATTATAGGCTTATTTCTTTAAAGTTGTGTAATTTATAGGCTTTATTTCTTAAAAGTTGTGTAAAAACCAAACAAACAACAAGTTATAAAATCCATGCAGTCTTACAACTAAAAATTAAAAGTGTCAATATATTACGAAACAAAATATATATTTGATTAAAATTAAAATTTAGTGGAGGAAGTCCGGTGAAGGAAATTCAGAAATGTATCCAAACGATAAAAAGTTTGATCATCATTCCGATACTTCTTGCCGTAGATCAGACAGTAATTCTGAAATGCCAGCGGAGCCAGTCTACTGCATGCCAGCGAGAATGTATGCAGGTTCAAAAACGCAGTTCAAAATTCAGCGTTTACTTTCATATACGATGTCACAAATTGTCGTTTAGTGTCCGCGCCTACTTCAGTATCATCATCATCAATTATCACCATTCACGCTTGACGTCCACTATTCCGTGCTACCACAGGTTGGACGTTTCCCACGACGAGACTCCCCCACAACTCTCGATTCTCTGTCATTGCTCTATTCATGCCTCGCTCCTTCATATCGCTCTCTACTGCCTCCGTCCAAGTCTTCTTTTCCCTCCCCATTCCAACTCTCCTCCAACTTTCCTCCACATTTATATAATCTATATGCTGATACCCAGTCTTCCTCATTCATACGTTTCACATATCTAAACCACCTCAGTCTCCCCTTTCTCTCCGTGTCCGTTATGACAACAGCAATGAACATGAAAGTACATTGAGCATTGAAAAGCACTGATGGCAATCACAAATTTCATGAAAAGCACAAACTTCTATTTATTTCAATACAACACAGAGTGCGGCATCTAAATGTACCTAATTTCAAATTCTTCTTCTTTTAGTCCGTCCGTCAGCTCTGAGAGTGACGATGGGGCTGAATGAGCTCTCTCCAAGCATCCCTGTCAGACATCGCCCTTACTGCATTGTTCATTGACATGCCCTTCTGTTCTAGGTCCTCCGCTATGTTGTCGATCCATCTTTGCCTTGGTCTGCCTTGGCTTCTGACACTGTGCACTTTGGTGTGCAGAGCTAGGTAGGGCAGTCGTTCCTGGCTCATTCTGGAGACGTGTCCAAGCCACTTGAGGCGTCTTGTATTTTTTGCACCAGTGATATTTCCTGCCCAAGTCGTTGCCTGATTATTTCGTTTCTGATTCTCTGCAGTCTCGACACACCCAACATTCTCCTTCAAATTAATTTCAAATTAATAACTTTATAATAAACTTTTTAAAATAAAAACTTTTTCCTATATTTTAACAGTTTTTAATAATTTTAGCACTATCGTGTTAAAGGTTTTTGTACATAGGAGCAGAAAGTAAAACGCATATCGTTCACTGAAAGTGAAACGCACACCATTCACTGTCACAGCACATTTTCGATGCGAGCACCATATGTTTTCAGCAGCCTTGAGCTGCTAAGATTCCACAGCTTAATGTAACAAATTTCCAAAGTGAATACTTTGAATTATTTGAAAGTATTTTATAAAAATATAAAATAACATATAAAAATTGTTTGAAGTATTTTGAATTATTTTGAATCCGCTTTTGAGCGGATTCAAATAATTTTTACACTCTCAATGGAACTTTTAAAACTTGCACGATAGCCATCATTATGCTGGATGCTGTGCACGCGTTAACAGGCTTTGCGTAGCAAGGCCGTGATTGAACGCAGCGACCTGTCGTAGCAGGTATCGTCATTCTAGCCCACTGCAAACACCTAAATTTTCACATCCGTCATGTTCATCCACGCGCTTGCAATCGCTGTGTATGTTGGCCACAGAAATCTAAAGCCTAGAGTGCGCATGCATTAGCTGCACAATTCTACAAAAAGAATGATCTTTTTACCAAAAACGGAAATTGATTTGAATTATGGGAAATCGTTGTTAACTATTGTGATTGGATATGAAAGGGTCATGACCCTGTCGATCAATTGTTGACGGTTGGTAATTGGTTTGGCCCGCAGGCCAAGCTCCACCCCCGTTATCTTCATGCGTGCCTCGATATACAGCTTGTAGTGACCCCCTTGATGTTGACAGGTCTATTAATTATTGAAAAAAAAAATATATATAAAATGTTGCGTTTGGTTCAACAAAAATTTGGCCAAATCTCATTGTCAAGGCACACGGCGCACTTGTGCATCACATTCCTTCCATCAACTCTCAGAATTTCAACCTTGAGGATACTTGAAATATCCTAGTAATAAAACTAGAAGCACCGAGAACTGAATGAAGACCAGAAGCTGCAGAGTTCAAATGTCATAAGCAACATATCACATCGAACGTGTGCTGTGAATGTGGTGCATTTCATTTTCAATTTGTTATGTAAAAAAGCATTCATCTTTCTTCTTAACTACACCGTTAAAATTATTTGAATGGAGGTAAAAAAATTAAAAAGTCACTACTACATTTTAAAATTAAGTAGGCTGTCACACCCTGTACAATATTTCAGCCAAATTTTCTTTTAAATCAATTATACTTAAGAAGGTAACGTCAGAAAATTGTTTCCTACATTACAACAAATTGGCATCACTTTGTGAGAACAGGGCCATTCAATCGTTAGATACGGCAACTTGAGAATATAAATTGTAATAAAAAGAATAATAGTCATAGTTTTTGACGTTCATTCTAGCCCGTTACAGGCAAGCCTGTAACGCTGTATCCATGTCAACGCAGTTTAGACGTTTGTATTGAAGGTGGGTTTATACGGCCGGATGCCCTTCCTGTCGCCAACAAGAATAATAAATTACCCTGGATGATGATTATCAGCTAGCAACACTTATGTGTTTAACAGCCTTGCTGAAGGGCCTCTAACGCATGGTTTCATAGTTTTAAGCGTGTGGACTTAACCCAGGTCTCTGGATTCTTAGTCCGACGCCTAACCACCACACTACAGTGCCTCGCTCGCAACCTGAGAAATAATGCGTACAACTTGCAAGAGTCGACTGATGTTAAATTGAATATGATCGAATAATTACGCTAGGCTTCAAGATTTCAACCATCACACTGAGTCACTAGTGCTACTGGTTCGAACTGAGCACAAAAGAATCATCTTCAAAATTGTTCGTGCTCCCTACAAAACCAAACTTATTCTCTATATGATCGTCCCAAAGCGAAGCGGAATTGAACTTTCATCAGATCAAGGGCGCAACTAAAGAGGGGGGGTCGAGTGGGTCATGACCTACCCTGGAACTTTTGGATGACCTCTCCATTTTTAAGCTTTTTCTATATAAATTTGTTTTTATTTTCGTAGCCTAAGTAGTTGGATCACCTTAAGCCTCCGACGGTTTGACCCCGACCTCCTCAACTTTTAGTGTGCTTGCGCCCCCGCATCAGATAACCTACAACTCTAGTCCAATTAACATGGACCTGTAATAGCAATGAAATTCACTCATTCTACAAACAATCAAGATTATCTACATCTAAAACCAGACAAAAAAGCTTAGCAAAAAACAGCCTAAACCGATCGTGATAGCTAGTGGCTATATTTATTAAAGACACAAGATGTTACTGATCAATGACTGCCTGTAAATACATATATACATATATACAAATAGGCAGCAATACTTCCTATTGCATAACAGTTAACATCAGGACCACAAGTCAGGCCGCAGCCATTGCTTGCTTACATAAGCTCGCTGATGCTCGTGCTATCCACCAGCTAGTCGTAAATCAACAGGGGTCGATATTTAAATTCAGCTACACAGTGTAAGATGCGAAGATAAGAAAATTTGGGAGATGTGAAAATAATTTAAAAGTTTTCAAGAATTCATGTGATTAGTATTCTGAGGAATACTAGTCGGCGTTAGCATTTAAGCTACATGGATGCCCAGCAACAAAGTTGGCTAGACAGCTATCTGAGAGATCCTCTTAGTGACCCTTAAGTGACTCTTCAAGAGTTCCTTTAAGTGACCCACTAACTTAGTAACCCTCCAAGTGGCCCTTTGTCCAGCGCCCAGTGCAGGGGCCACAGTTAGCCTTTCACATTCAATCTGTTCTTCATTCAGGGAGAGTTTTCAAACAGGGGTGGTGGCATGCCCTGGGAGGGGGTGGCTGGGGTGGGAAACACACCCTGGGAGGGGGTATGTGGAGAGGGCAGCACACCCTGGGAGGGGGTATGTGGAGAGGGTCGCACACCCTGGGAGGGAAAGTGTGGAGGCGGCGGTAGGCCCTGGGAGGGAAGATGCGGGGGAGGCGGCAGGCCATGGGAGGGGGTGTTTGGAGAGGTTGAAAGGCTTTGGGTTGGAGTAAGTGGGGAGGGTGACAGGCTAGCTGAGGGACTGAGCCAGCCAGGGTTCATCTGGACCTGGCCCGCTACCACCAGAGGCATCGCACTGCCAACCAGAGTCGGGCTAAACTGTCCAAGAGACACCCCCCACCCCTGCTGCATGCCCAGCGGATACTGGAGGGCCAGCTGCTGCTGCTGCGCAGCACTCCCTGCCAAACCTGATTGAGCGGCCAACTGCTGCTGATGCAAGAGAAGCTGTCGCTGATAATTCTGCTGCAGCAGAAACTGTTGCTGCATCTGTCGCTGCTGCAGCTGCTGCTGCATCTGCAGTTGCAGCAACAGCTGCTGCTGCACTTGCTGTTGTTGCAGTAGCATCTGAGGCTGCTGTAGCAGCTGTTGTTGCTGCATCCACTGCTGCAGCTGCTGCTGCTCATACTGCTGTTGTACACCAAAGTTGGTGTTCGCTAAGGAAACTCCCTCCTTCTCAACACTATCTCCTATTTTGCCTAGCCCTCCACCCCTCCCTTCAACCCTCTCTCTACCCATTTCTCTTTCCTCACTGTGAAGCCAAAGCAGCAACGAGTCACTAGACTCACGAACTAAAGACCTCTCGCCCGATGCATCTGAGGTTACAGTGCCCTGTGGTCTCTCAAGGTCCAGCTGGCCTGGACTGCGCAACTGACCCGGAAGGTGACTGTCACTGGTCGCGACTGAATGCTTCTGAAGGCTTGAATGAGTGTTGATGTACGCCTGGTAGGGGTGCGGGGGTGGAGAGGGGAGAAGGACTGGGTGCAGCCCTACCCAGCCCCCCAGGGCTGACTGCTGCAGAGCTGATCCCGCACCAAGCAACATCAGACCTTGCTGCTGCTGAACAGCCACTGGCGAGCTGCTGCCAGGCACCATGGGCACACTGCTTTGTAACAAGGGCACCGTGCCCTGTAACAAGGGCATAGTGCCCTGATATGAGGGCATAGCACCCTGATGTGAGGGCATAGTGTCCTGCTGGGAGGTCACAGTGTCCGATACCGAGGACACATTGCCCTGTAACAAGGGCACAGTGTCTTGATGTGTGGGCAGCGTGCCTTGTAACAAGGGCACAGTGCTCTGGTGCGTAGGCATGGTGCAGTGATGCAATGGCACCATGCCGTGGGGAGTGGGGACGGTGCCGTGGTGTGGGGAGACGGCGCAGGGTGCAAATGAAGGCGTGGAGTGGAGCAGAGCGAGCAGCAGGCTGCCGGGCGATGAGACGGGTGAGGCTCGTGGAGGGCTGGACACCGCCGCACACTGCACCACACCGCTTGCATCCTGCACCACACCGCGTGCATCCTGCACCACACCGCTTGCATCCTGCACTACACCGCATGTATCCTGAACCACACCGCTTGCATCCTGCACCACCGCTTGCATTCTACATAACACCGCTTGTATTCTGCACAACACCGCTTGCACCCTGCATGACGCTGCTTGCATCCTGCATCACACCGCTTGCATTCTACACCACACTGCTTGCATACTGCACCACACCGTTCGCATCCTGCACCACATCCTGCACCACACCACTTGCATCCTTCATCACAACAGTTGCATCCTGCACCAGATACTGCACCACAACGCTTGCACCCTGCACCACATCCTGCACCACAATGCTTGTATCCTGCACCACAACGTTTGCATCCAACACCACACCGCTTGCATCTTGCACCATACCACTGAAAGGCGTGTCCTCAAGAAACCACAGCACGCACAGAAAAATGCTAGAAACTCTACAGACATGACGAACACCCTTCAAAGTCAACTTTCTAAATTAGAGGAAAGAACGACAAAATCTCTCTAGTGTGCTACCGTGTGGAACGTCCCTGGAATCCAAATTTCCACAGCAACCTGATTTTTTTCAATAAAAGCCTGATTTTTTTGTTCTTTCCTCAAATGGAGAAAGTTCACAATGAAGGGTGTTCGGTGATCCATTCATCACACAAATGGTTCCCCTCTCTTTATGTCACATGCGTACGATGAAGTCATATGGACAATCATCCGTAGTCATCCAGACGACGAGTATGCTAGTCGTTCGTGTAATAAAATGGTCACAAAACCACGCTGGATGCTGCTATCAATCATCGGGCTGAAAAAATGCCGGCTTGCAGCCATTGCAGGTTGTTCATCAATTCACATGTTCGAACATTGTATGCATCAAACCGGGATGAAGCCACACGAGACAATTGCATTGATAGCAGAGCTGGAGGTCTCATCCTTTCCGTTTTTCTCATCCCGTTTCCATGCTAGCACAGATTGGACGTATGGACGCGACCACGAGCACACGTCCTCCCGTGCCCCAGCCCTACGAGGGGAATCGAAAGATGAGAGGCTTTCCGGGGGAGGAAACAGTTAAGCTGACACTTCACCAATTAAGAAGATGATGACAAATCTGTCCAGAGTCTGCGGGGGCCCCGTCACACGCAGATCTAGGCCCAAACTGATGTCAAACCTAGGAAACTAGGCATCAAACAAACTCTGGCTCCACCTCCCCAGCCCCAGCTATTTAGCCTGCCAGCCGGCTAAAATGCCCTCCCTACTACCGCCCACCCTATCTCTAACACACCCCCCGACCCGAGCATCGTCTCAAAGACACTAGGGCGAGCCAACAGCACAAGGGTCGTGTTTACTGTAATTTATACCAGTAATTTTCCCACACGTTAATCCAAAAGCAAAAATTAGCTGCAAATTCGATTCACTTCGTGTGAGAAGCAACCATAGCAGAATGATGGCACTGTACTTGCTGATTTCATCACAGATGACGAATCATTGTGATGAAATTTTGTGTGATTGTGCCCGATGAAGTCAATTTTGTCACACGTGTGACACATAAATGACGGTTTGTGTGACCAACAGATGATGATCACCAAGCGCTAAATAAAGATAGACATAAATTTAGAAAAAAATATGGGAAGGTAGAAAGAAGTGCCAAAAATAACTAAGCTAAAAGACTAGACGCCTGTGATTGCAAAGAGGAATGGAGAAAGCTAAGTTCACTAAAAATTACAATTGCTCTTAGCAAAACAAGCTGTGACAGCCAATGGATTATGTTAATCAGTTTTGGACATCACAGCTTCTTGACTAGGTTCACGCTCAGATCAATGAAACAGAACGGAGGAAGCGAGTCACCTTGTCCGGTGTTGCTGTCTCTCCTTGACGCATATCCCAGCTCAGAGACACCTCTCCTCGTTCCCCCACTGACTCCAGTCTTGAGTTCTCCTCTCGCGACCGCTGGGGATCCTCATCACGTCGCTGCTCCATCACTCTTTGCGGCTTCGGCTGCTGCTGCTGCTTCTGAGACTTCAGCAACAGCATAGAGTCCATGACATTGCCGAGCACAGAATGACGGGCAGCAGATCCCCGCTCCTCTTGTCGGCATTGATCTTTCTGCCGAGACTTCTTGTGTTGTGGTTGCTGTTGCTGCTGATTTTGCTGCTGAAGCTGCTCTTGTTGCTGCTGCAGACGCTGCTGCGTTGTCTGCCGCTGCTGCTGCTCTTGCTGCTCTTGCTGCTGAAGCTGCTGTGTTGGCTGCTGCTGCGACTGCTGCTGTTGTTCTTGTTGCTGCTGCTGAAGCTGCACTTGCTGCTGCTGCTGAAGCTGCTGTGCTGGCTGCTGCTGCTGCGACTGCCGCTGCTGTGGTTGCTGAGCCTGCTGCTGCTTCTTCTGAACCCGTGACTGTTTCTGAATCTGCTCTTGTTGCTGTGTCTGCAGCTGCTGCTGAAAGCGTTCTTGTTGTTGCTGATGCCGAGGATGATACTGCTGCAGCATGGGCTGCTGCAGTACAGGTCGCAGCACTGCGGGCTGCTGATGTTGTGGTTGCATCTGCTGCTGTTGCTCTTGCTGCTGCAGTAGGGGCTGCTGCAGCTGCTGTTGCTGCGCAGCGCGTTGCAGCTTGTCACTTCCGGTGTCAGAAGCTGTATCACTCCCAGGCCCTAACAGGGCCTGTACTCCCTGTCCCCTCTCTGGCGATGAGAGACTCCGTGCCCCTTTTCCCCCCCCAGGCTCTGAGAGAGACTGTGCCTCCTCTGCCTTTTCCAGCTGTGAAGGAGCCTGGATGGCGTGTCCTGGTTGAACACGAGAGAAAGTCTCGTTCCCATGTCCATCATCTTCAGACTGCTGGGAGGGCCCTTGTTTTCTCTCAGATAGTGGAGAAGGATGAGTGCCCTGTTCTCCCTGATGCTGCGGGGAAGGATGGGTGTTCTGCCCCCCCTGACGCTGGGGGGAAGGATGGGTGTCCTGTCGCCCCTGACGCTGAGGGGTGGCCTTCACTTCGTGTTCACCGTGAGGCTGTGGGGGGACCTTCGCCCCCTGTATACCCCCGGGTCGTGTAGTGTCTTCATCTTCCTTTGGATCTGGGATGGAATAAAAGCAAATAAAATTACAACTCATAAAATACACATTATGTACCAGACATAAGACTTCACTCACCCATATTCCACACCTACAGCAATAGTGGCTAGATAAATACTGTGATCAACTACACCTTCTGCAGAGTTCTGCTGCGGAGTCTGGCTCGCCCATATCGAACTAGCTAACCACCTTTCTCGTCCTCCTATCTGTTAATGTCCGTGTTCGCACAAAAGTTTAGACATCTGCGCCCTGATGAGGACTGCTAGAGTTGGCTTTCTACGACCATAGGCCCTTCTTGACGCCAACAAAATAAATAATTATCAAGCATGGGTTAGCAGATAGCAAAAATTGTGTGTTTAGCAGCCTTGCCGAAGGGCCTGTAACGTATGATTTCAAGTTGCCGGCACAAGGACTTGAACCCATGTCCTCTGGACTTTCGGTCCTTAACCACTACACCACAGCGCCTTGCCATATGGGGCTCGCCATATATTGTTAAAAACTATATTGAGACACTTCCAGCAAATGACAAAGGTACAAAAAATGTCTAATGTAATTCTAGCACATCACCACGGTTCAAACAATGTCGCACCCACGTCAAACATACTACACAGGTCGAAACCATGTCCCACCCACTTCTAACATAACACAAAGGTACAAACAATGTATCACCCACTTCCAACATATCACAAAAATTCAAACAATATCTCACCCACTTTCAAGATAACAAAGGTTCAAACAAGATCTCACCCACTTCTAACACATCACCAAGGTTCAAACGATGATTGACGCACTTGCACCCAGGCCTGAATATATGCGAATTTGCATCGCAAATTGCGAATCAATTTGACCCCATTTGCGAATCAAACAGAAATTTGATTCGCAATTCTTGCGAAACAAAAATTGTGTCAATCAAGGTTCAATAAACCCACGAGTGGCAGACCTAGCACTGATTTAGCTTTCAGTTAACGTGCGGCTTCATCAGAATCCAATTAATTTCATAAATTGAGATAGCATAAACAATGTGGAGTATAATACTTTTAAATTATAATGACTCGACAGTTATGAGCAATCCCATGGACGATTTTAAGACGATATAAAAACTACAATAAAATTAATGAAACTGCTAATCAAAATTGAATTTGATTGGCAAAAACTGCAAATAAATTTTCTGAGCTTAAACTCAGGACTGCTTGCACCGCATCACAAGGGTTGAAACAATGTCTCACACATTTTTAGCATATTAAAAGAGCCTAAGACGACGCGTGGTGGCCAAGTGATCTAAGTCACTGATCTCGGAATACGAGTGCGGTAGTTGACGGTTCAAATCCCGGCTGCGGCAAAGATTGTGAGTCACTTCGTGTACCCTCAAAGGTGATTCAATTCGTCAGCCACAAGTGTTCCTACGAAGCCCTCCAGTCTACGGTGGAACGAGCACCAGCAACCATCAGCTGGTGCACTAGGACATCACCTCCTCACGAGTCTCTTCCCCATAAAGAGCCACTAAAAAAAAATGACACCAAAAAAAACAAGAGCTTCAATAATGTCTTACCTATTTGAGTGGTGATTTTTTTATTCTTTCTACCCTGATCCGCCTCCCTCGCACCAGACGACCTGGCTGCAGGCCTCTGCCCCCCCCGACTGCAACCCAACACAAATGGACATAGATTTTTTTTTTGCAGAATGATGCATTAAAATGCCATAAATCGCAAACATCCCATGCTTATCACATTCGCTGACATTGGTGGAGGAACGTTCTATAAAAATGTTGTAGAATGTAGCGTAAATGCAGTACAAATGCAGCATACATATAATATAAATATATCATAAATGTAGCATAAATACAACATTACTGTAACGTAGATAAACGCATCACAAATCTATAACTTCACAAAGGATCAAATTTCTCCATGCTACACTTGCACACAATGTTGTGGTACCCGTTGAGTGGACACTCATTGACGAAGTGTCCGACTCGATTGCAGCGCCGACAAGCGCGGTCGTTGGGCGGCGTTGCGCCGTTAGTCAGCGTCGTCTCGTCAAAAAAGTAATCCTGCACACAAGCGTTCTCACGTCAAAGAAGTAATCCTCAACACAAGCGTCCTCACGTCAAAGAAGTAGCCCTGCACACAAGCGTCTTCACGTCAAAGAAGTAGTCCTGCACAGAAGCGTCGTCACGTCAAAGAAGTAGTCCTGAACAAGCGTCCTCATGTCAAAGAGTAGTCCTGAACACGAGCGTCCTCACGTCAAAGAAGTAGCCCTGCACGCAAGTGCCCTCACGTCAAAGAAGTAGTCCTGCACAGAAGCGTCCTCACGTCGAAGAAGTAGTCCTAAACATAAGCGTCCTCACGTCGAAGAAGTAGTCCTAAACATAAGCGTC
>JAQIWG010003111.1:0-18616 GCA_034695025.1 Chamaedrilus cognettii
AGGCTAGTATAGGCTAGTATAGGCTAGTATAGGCTAGTATAGGCTAGTATAGGCTAGTATAGGCTAGTATAGGCTAGGTCTAACTATCAAATGTAGAAAATTATAGCCTGGATTATAAATTGTATCATGTTAATTCTATTTTACTCAAAGAAGCCCGACCAGGCGATATTAGCAGATAAAGCAGCACAGTTGTTAGTCTACACACTATAGTCAGTGATAACTCACAGGTATCGCAGCTGTGAGAGTCCAGAGAAGACACCACTCTTAAGAGTGCCCAGCTGATTGTTGTTCAACAGCCTAAAGCGCGCAACCGTTATTTGAAAATAGACTTAAAACGGTAGATTTCGTGCAGCGTCAAGGAATTCGATACATTACATACAATTACGTTGCAACGCAGTACAAATACTAAATGCAGCGATAAAAATTATTTTAAAATGTAATCCGGCGGCCACTAAAAAGACACGAGTTACGAAGTGAAAAAATTAAATAATTGACAAAGAATGTTACAAACAGTTGCCCTACGAATACAAATACGAATTACTATACCTTTACAAACTTTTTCTATGCGCAATAAATTTACGAGTCACAAGTTGCTAGTCAAATATTATTTAGCATTAAGCTCACAGTGTGCTCAGGTCTCTCAAGCGAGCGAACTTGCCAGGTTCGATCACCCTTATCCTGTTGAAGCGCAGATCTCTGCAAAAAATAACACAACCTTCAACTAAAATCCATATTTATTTCAGTGCTTGAATCTGTACTTTTAAGGCTGCATACCGGAATAGATATACTAAGGCGTGAGACGGACTCAGCCTTTCATTCAAATACTGAAGTCTGTGAGCATCGTGCTTGAGGAAGAAGAGAGCTCTTGGGTAAATAGAGCCGAGGTCATAAATAATAACTCAAATTAGCTTCACACGCAAGGATAGGCCTCCAGCAAGGCACAGCAAGCCTCTTTCTGAATGGAGAAAAAACATTCGATGGCTCAGAAATCACAAGATGTATAATGTTTGTATGTATGAAATTTTATTTCAAGCGCAGTCAAATAAAAGACATCAGCACAAACACAAAATTACAATCTGCTTAAAAATGGGGACCAAAGGCCCTAGTGGCGCTGTACGTCGTTCCCATAAAATACATTAAACGCATCATGCAGTGCAATTACATTTACAATAAAAATCTTGAGACACTTAATAAATTAAAATCCGATGCATATATAATCGACTAAAGGCAAATAAGCAAGGCCGACAGATCTTCTGTTGACAGATTAGATTAAAACTGTTAGAACTGTTAAACAGATTAGATTTACACAGATACAAGCCCAGCCTACTAGCATATGGCATCGTGGCCTCTCCTAAACTACATCATTTCAACATAATAGATCCGCTGCTAAGTTCTAATTAGTAACGTCTTAAGTCCCGTGTGTTTCAAATTATTCAGACATTGGACCGCTAAAATTCCTAGTGCACTTTTCCTGATAGGGCCTATCCACTACACACACAAGGATGGAAGTTTTTACTTCACTTTTATAACCTGTAACAAACTACTTCAAATTTCAACCGAACATTCGGTGCACACCACGTTAAAACATGCATGCCCTGCCCCACAGCGCATGCATGCCCTGCCCCACAGCACATGCATGCCCTGCCCTACACCGCATGCATGCAGAAGGCTAGTACTCACAGAACGGTCGTCTGTTCGGGCAGTGAGTCCGGGACTCGCTCCAGCTGGAGGAACATGCAGCGAACAGTCGTCCTGAAGCAGAGGCAGCGAGGCGGGCACCCCCTCACGTCCTCCGCCACCTCGTGCCCCTCCTGCACCACCCCGGGGGCAGCGGGCTCCCCCGCTCCCCCCCGAGGGTGCTGGGCCGAGGCGAGGCCAGCGATCAGGAGGAGGGGGAGGGCAAGGCGTGTCCAGGGAGCGGAGACTTGGGAGCGGGGAGCGCTGGGGAGATCCATTAGAGCGTTCTTAGTCGCAGACTGGTTTTGGACAGTAAAACTGGCGTTAAAGTTTTATTAGTACGGTATCCCTCAACAAGATCAAGCTATAGTTGAGCTAAAACCACAGATCAGATGCAAGTTATATAATCATTACTAGCGCCGGCCTCACACTTGTAAGCATTGGGTCTTTTAATAACAGAATTACTTTCGACCAGCTTACGTGCATCTGTAGACAGACTAGAGTTTTATTCAATATTGACTAGAGAAGTAGCGAACCCATCTGTAGTCGAACTCTAACACATTTGTGAGCATTAGGCCTAGATATTGAGACCTAGAGCGCTGCGACTCAGGATCCTATGTCAGACATGGAACCGAAGTAGGCTTAAACCTAGGCTAGGCTACAAGTTACAACGCGCAGCGTGATTCATGTTTCGCTATGAGTTCATAGCCTGGCATGCACGCAGCTTCCGTTGGTTCTTATCCGAGGGGCCGGAGCACTATCGTCCGATCTACAATCTGAGCTGTGTAGTGTGTAGTAGGCGGACCTGATTCCACTATGATGTAAGAACAGTGGAGCATCGGCACCAGAAGTTTTTTTAGATTAGGGGGCTGGGCCTATTCATTATAAATTTAATTAAACTAAATCGAGTGGTAAATTACTCAAGGTCACTCGATGAGCCCAACACGCGCCTACTCCTAGACGTAATGTACTCATTTACAGTCATAGCCTGAAGAATGGAGTAACATAGAACTGCGATGCTTACAATACAATGATTCTCAGACGAAAATTCCCACAATTTTGTGAGAATTTGGGAACTAGTCCATCGCTCACTCCCTCGACCCGAAGATTAGCGCTTCCAGTAAAAGCTTCAACGATCGTGAATGCGTGTGGTAACTGAGAGGCTGCAGTGTTGTGGGCGGCAGAGCTCTACTCAATAAGTCTACTCCATGGGCGATGGACACCGGCAGGCTATAATAATGTATGCCGCTTGGGGTCCAGCGAGGACTTAGATTGGTATTCGCTAGTGCGAGTTAACCTCCAGTTAGTCAATCGGCGAGTTGAGAGTGACCGTTGTCAATCTCCTATATGCCTAGCGTGGCGTCACACAATCCGCCGATTGAGCCAACTCAGGTTAACTCGCAATGGTGGGTACGAGTATTAATGTCCGGACCTCTTGGTTGTTTTATCTGTGCTGATGTTGTGTCTGCGAGAGGGTCGAATATGGTGTAACAAGTCTAGCCAACGGACTGAATGTGAGATGTAATGCAAGCGTGGGCCTGCTGCAAGGCTCGGGCAAAGTTCTATGTGTAGATTTACACTTAAATCTACAATGAAATCTACAATCTTAAAACGGACAATGTTGTCCGTTTTTGTCTAAACACCTACAGTATGTAGGCCAAGACAGTATAACAGTAGGTTTGTATTGTATGCTCTGTTGATATAATATCTGCGCTTATCGTCCAATGCCTACAAGCCAAGAAATGAAAGCAGTTTATGCATAGCATTTTATTTACTCAGTGCAAGATTCAATCGAAGAAACTGTGCAAATCAAAATGGTCGTAACAAACGAAAGAAAATTATGCGACACCACAACCAACAAATCTTCAAATCAGACTTCTTCACCACTACACAGGCTTAATAGAAGCAAACATTTATACGCGAACTGAGACCCATGACACCAAAAATATTCAATCAAACATAACTATTTCGGATAAATCAATGAGATGATAAAAGGCAGCAGTAATTTTAATGTAATTTTTCAGCTAGTATAATAACTAGAGCAGCGAAATCGTGACAAAATCACAAAGCTACAAATCATCAGAAATGCTATTTGACTCATAAGAACACGAATTTGAATCGAATATTAAACACTGCAAATCTGAAATCTCCATAGCGTGAGTGATATATCACCATGCACCAACCAATAAAAAACTCTAAATCTCAGAGACAGATAAAGGTTAAAATAAGGTACGTTATTGCAAGGCACTCGATAACTTTGTTGGAGTACAGATTATTAAATATATTGAAACACCACTGTATGTTAGTCTTACACTAAAAATCTGTACTTTAGATAAAAATTTGACGGAAGCCAAATCGACTATAGGTTCAAAGTGGTTCAAAACAGTGTTGCCAAACAAGAAATGTACGACTCACAGCGAAAGGCAAAAATATTATAATACATTATAGTACATTGAGCGGGAATGTGACGAATTACAAATTTAAAACGGTTCAAATGTTAAAAAACATATGGTTATACGCCATACTTAGCGAGCGAAAAGTGTGTCGCAATCTCGAACAATAATTTTCACTGTGATTCAAACAATAACACGAATATAATACTGAAAACGATAGAAGACCCACGGTAGCGCAGTGGAACTTAAAGCAAAAGTCATTTCTGCTATTTGCAACTTTTTTACCACAAAGAATAGACTCAAATTCTATTTTCACTGGTCACTCAGTTTGAGTGAATCATTAGAATTGACGAAGTCTTCATTGCAAAGCACCATCAAAAAATTTCAGCATCCCTGTTAAAGTCTGATATCGTTGTAGGCAAATTCATGTGTGATAGTAAAGCATCAATAATAAAATGTACTTTTATCCAGCTTTTACACACAACAATATCTATCTTAGCAGGCTGCTGTGGTTTCGAAGGTAAAAAGTATACTAAGATTATAACAATTGACAAGCATAGCATTGAAACTTAATGAGCCCTAAAACACCAATACAAAAAACCATTCCTTAATGACGAGGCAACAAGCGTTAGCATTACTTAATTAACTTAGACAGTCAAAACACGACAATACTTAAGGCAGCACGGAATATATGGCATAATACAAGCCGTACGGTATAACATAAAGTTATCGCTTCCTACGAACATGAATACTAACCACTGTAGCACAGAGTACAGTTTTTAATAGCAACCTTGTTAACAGCACAGCAAGTCAGTCTAACCACTGCAAAATCTAGTTCGATTCCAATGATCACAATGACTACTTCTTCAGATTAATTTTTTTGTTCTGAAAAACATTAAATTTTCCAACAGAATGACACCAGCACCATATGACATGAACAGAATACATCGCGATAACAAGACATTCATTATGATGCTAACTAATGCTCCCCACCATAGAGCTAATATATAGGCCGCAACCAATTCAAATATGGCAGCGCTCCAAGACTGTAAAAGATGGCAAGCTTATGCTGAAAATACTAAATAAGACAAGCGTAAAACACAATTTTCTCAATAGCTGATAAATCCAATACACTGCCTTTGCAGTTAAAAACTATTTTATATAAGGCACACCTGAATGAAATAGGATTAAACTGGGATAAGGCAGCATCAACTTATGAGCAGTTCTAACACAAATAAAGATCATGATTATAAGGACAGTAATTTGGAAGACAGCAACAAAATAATGTGAAAACTTGACCACTTTTGCTGCAATCATGATGAAACGATTTAGTGATAATGAGATAATGGGAAGCACACAATTGGCACTGGATAGAGGGCGCTTAGAAAGCAAATTTATTAAAAATTTCATAAATTGAAAAATTCATAAGGCTTACACAATTTCTACCTATGGCATGATTTTACACTTTTAGACTTCAGATGTTGTTAAGTGATTTCAGGGTTCTACGTGGAATTATTTGTGTTCAACTAGAAACATAATTTAAGTTTTAATATTGATCAATGATAATAAATAAGAATAAGAAAAAGAAGAGTTAATAAAATGACCAACATCAATCATCATGACATCTTGTTAAATATAAGCAGTCACTGGCAACTGCGCTTGATAAACCTTACTTATAGATTAATGCACGGAAGACAAGTCTTATTTACACATTCATGCATTGAAGACGAGTCTTACTTAAACATTCTGCATGGAAGACAAGTCCTACTTAAACATTCATGCATGGAAGACAAAGAGATCTCGTAGGCAACACATCGTATGCAAAACCGAAGAGCGAAGATCGCTGGAATACCACACAAATCTGGATGGAAAAATGAAAACACAAGTCAAGGAATATAAAGCGTACAAGGCACATGCACATGGCAATCATTAAAAAAGCTCCGACACCAAAAGGCACTGTATATACACAAATGTGAAACGCACCGAGCCAGCATGTGACAGTATTACAACTGACAATGTGACTACTCCAATTAGTGCCTCGACGCAGCATTCAAATGTGCTTTTTTAATTCAAAAGTAAAATGCTAATAAAACTTCATGCGTGTCATTTAAAAATAAGAAATATGCCGCAAGGCACACGCTTGAGCAATTTGTAATTTCATGCCATCCAACAATATTGTCAACTTCTAAATTTGACGCTATTTCTTTAAAAATCTGTCATCGGAGTAAAACGGAAGAAATCACCAACAGATTGGAACGTATGCGAATAATTATGAGATCGTATGCCATTCAATCGCGGATTTAAATATGATCGGTATTACTGTCAAATCAACTAGATATTTCTGCTTCACAATTCTCTCCACCACTGAATCAAAAGTTTTCTAGTCCGAACCCCCTCAAAATGAAACTGTCAGTTGCTTCAAAGCCATTCTTTTCTCTTGAATTGTTTTTCGACAAGCATACTGATGATACGTTGTAAGATTCGAGCACCGAGAGGCTCAGTCCACGACAGCCAAGCCTTCAGGCATCACTCCAAACTTCATCGACGTATCGTCCTTTCGAGAGTAATCAGACTCCATTGCACAATCGATGTCAATCCCCGCGGCGCATACACCCACTACGCAATCAACCTCCATAGACTGCTCCTCCTTCGATCCCACACAGGTTAGATCCAGCACAGACCCTGCCTTCTTTGAATCCGCTGTCATACCAACCTCGCCACTTGTATCCGAAGATTTTAAGTCGGTGGACCGATCCTGTATCTTCTTGTTTTTGTTCTTGACGGGGAGAGTGCGGGCTGCGGTCCTGCCCCCCCCGGGGCGGGAGGAGGGGGGGTGGCTGAGGCGGTGTCGCAGCATGCGCGAGACACTGAGACAGGTGAAGCCACAACGCCCGCAGAACTGGTGACCGGGGGTAACTACCCCCCCAATCCTCCCCAGCGGCCGGAACTTGCGCTGCGCAACAGCTCCGCTGCCGACTACATTCTGACCTCCAACCGGGGGATCTCCCTCCTCCCCCGCTGCAACGCCCCCATCGAGTGATGAAACATTTCCATTCCCTTCACCGACACGCGCATCTTCCGCAATTTTCATTTGTTTCTCGATGACGCAATTTTCCCCGCCCGTCAAAAATTTCCCGCCAAAAAAACTCGCCGTCGCTTCGGTCTTATATCCACCGTCTGAACTTGCAGACATCACCAGCGCCTCCTCACGCCGCTCTTTCTTCTTTCCGGCACTCGGAGGCAGCGGGAAAGTGATGGACGCGGAAGGGGGCGGCACGAAGGTGGAGGGCAGGTCGTGAACTATCCTCACGTGGTAGTCGAGGATGTGCTGCCGGTCGACGCTGTAGTCGCAGCGCGCACACTGGTGCCGGCCCCCCGACCCGTGCTTGGCCGCGTGGCGCTGCAGCGTCGTCAGGTTGTCCGTCACGTAGCCGCACTTGGCACATGCACGCAGCTTGCGTTTCCTCTTGGACATTCCGGCGGCATCCTCCGCCTCGGTCGTAGTGACACGCTGGCGACTGCGACCCTCGAACTGCGCCCAGCGGTAGCGGAGATCACTGGCTACGCCCCCCGAAGGCTTGGCTCCTCTCCCTGATCCCTCTGTGACGCACGCAGGGGGCGAAGCGCCCGTAGCTCCCTCCACGTGATAGATTTGTGTGCAATGCGGAGCGGGTTCTGCTTTTATTCCTGACGAAAAGTCGACAGGAGAATCACCATCCCACCCCGGTTGCTCAGATGAAATCTTTGCGGTCGTTCGTGGACGACTGAGATCCGTCGCCTGTTCTGGCTTGTCGTGGTTCGTCTCGCTGCTGCAAACGGTTTCAGCACCGCTGCTGCTGCTGCTGCGACTGCTGCTGCTGCTTTCATTTGCCTCGCAGCAGAAGTCTCGCCCATGCTCAGTGCTTCCATTATTCTCAGTCGACGCATTTCTGATTTTTTCATTCATTTCGTCCTTGAACTGACTCGTACGCACATCGATGAGCTGGTTCCCGTTTTCATCGGAGAACTGGTTCCCGTTTTCGTCTTTGAACCAGCTTGCCGAGTTTCCGTTCGTCCGGTTCCCGTTTTCATCGTCGCTGCCAAACACTTCACAAGCCTGCTCGTCAAAGTATTTCTCGTTGTCGAATCCATTGACGCCCAGTTTATTCTCATTCCGTGTGTCAGGTGACATTTTTCCGCCTTTTCCCGATCCATGCTCGACTGGATCCAGCAGTTTGGCGCGCAGTCCCAGTGATCCCCAGAAGCACATCTTCACCTCTTCCGCTTCCTCCACAACAGGACTCCCAACCGGAGTAATCTTTGGTGTGATCCCTGCGACCAAAGTCAACGATTTAGGAAGAAAGCGAATCTGCTTCGTTGATTTTCGTCGATTGTTGAAGTTAGACTGTGACACCGCGCTGATTGTTGCCTTGGCTTCCGCCGGCGCGCTATCCCGCTGCGTGTAGCAGCATCGCGCTAGGTTCTTATGCGCGAGGAATGAGGTGATGTTAACTGCCTCAAAGTCGCACCACTTGCACCGCAGCCAACCGCACGCTGTCAACCCCCCAAAATTATCCTCTCTGCTGGCGCCACTCGCAACAGGGGGGCCACTTCCCCCGCAAAACAAACCCCCACTGCATTTCCCGTCCGTATTTTGAACTTTCATCTTATTCGACTCTGAAGCCTGATTAGGCGTGACGGCAGATTCGGAGCACCCCATCCAATCAGAAGCGGCTTTGATTCCCTGGGGCCAATCAGAGGATCGTCTTGTTTCGTCGGGGGGGAAGCCAAGGGTTGGCTTGCGCCCGTGCCCCCCATAGAGGAGGGGAGTGGCGGAGAGGTGCGCGTAGGCCTTGAGATGTTTCTTCAGATCACACTTCCACTTGGACGAGTAGTTGCACGAACCACACGCGTACCTGTGTGGGGGGGGGGGGAGCAACAAATGTACATTTGAGTTTTTAAAAACTTACATAAAAGTAACAATTACTAAAAAACTATGATATATTAAAGTTACAATCTGACAAAAACTTTCATGCAGATTAAATTTTCAAATACCAAAAATGTACAGTAAAGTTGCAATTATGATGATTAACTGCTAATGAGACAAAAACAGAAGCACAAAACATAAGAAGGCAAGCAGGAAAACGGAAAACGCTCCGCAGAACAAAAAAATGCTAAGTCTTGATTAATTGAGTCTAGAGCATAGATTATTAAATGCTGCTTAATTAATTAGGTCAAATATGGCGCAGACATCATCTAATAGCATGGTGTCAGGCTTAAACAATAATTGTATTAAAAACTTGTGTAATATATGCTGAAACAATCGACGATTTACGTTAGCAACAAATTCAGGCTTACGGTTTCTCGTCGGAGTGAACACGCAGATGTCGTTTCAACTCAGCCGGGCTGTGCCCCACAAACGGGCACTGCAGGCATAAATGTGACACCTGATGCCCCCCTGCCCCCCCAACTGCCCCTCCCGCCCCGTTGCCCTTCGAATTACCGCCGCCGACCCCCTGAATCACCCCTCGCTGCTGCGACGACACCCCCCCCGCATCCAAACCAATTGCCTCCACCTTCGTTTCCACTTTTATTTCAGTTTTTTCTGATTCTACAGACACCACGTGATTTGCTCTGGGAAAAACCGTTGCATTTGGGAAAACCGTTGCATTCGGTGGTCCATTGCTTAGGACCTCACGCGTTGCCGTTAGCAACGGGCGGTCCGGTTCTATTACCCCCCCGGCTGTTGCCATGCCAACTACGCTCGACCCCCCCTGGTAGTTCTGCGTCGTGGAATCGTTGCTTGCCCCAGATGGAGCCGCTATGGGAGCGGGCAGAAGAGAGTCGGTTCCTAAACGCAGGAGTTTGGCCGCATGCGCTTTGCGTTGGCGCCTGCGCTGGGAGCGGGAGAGAAAGGAATTAGAATCGCGGGGGGTTGAATCGCCAGAGTGGGCCCTCGAGCCCCTCAAAGTTAGGGGAAGCGGGCCCAGACAGCCCTGGGGACCACAGCGCTTCAGGTGCTTCACAACGTCCCACTTCCATTTGGACCTGAAGCAGCAACAATATAATACCTATAATACCTAACAATATATACCTATAGCAATAATAGAATTAACTATTTTGAGAGTGTTTCTTCATCGTAAAAAGTGCACAAAAAAAATTAGTTGAGGGAATAGGCTAGCTCACAAAGTAAGCTATTTATTATTCATTCCAGTATTAACAAATTGAAGAATGCGCGTCGTGCAGCCTATAAATTAAATGTGTCACCACGATTTGTCAACACACTATTGTTGATATATTATCTAAGAAAATTAATTGTTATTTGCTTGTCAATTTTTAGATTTATCAACCTACAGGCAAGAGCATTAGAAACATGAACACACACAGGACCAGGCTTCCACTTTGTAATTAGCAAGAATTCCTTATATATAAATCATATCATACATAGTAGATGCATACTATCTAAGTCATGACCACGAAATACAAGAAAGAAACACTATATTATATTACACTATTAATTAGACTATAGGCTTTTTTTTAATGAAAGACATAAACAAAAAGCACAAATGATATAAAATAAAGGTTAAATGAATAGAAGTGAATAAAAAGAATAAAGCAAGAATGAAAAACAGGAAAAAATAAAAAAGTCGCATAGAACGACTCTGACCTGTATGAGCACTGAGGACACTTGTAAGGCTTCTCGTCCGAGTGGTTCTTGCGATGTTGCGTCATCTCTGACGGCCATCGCGCCCGATATTCACACAAGCCACACTTGTACGGCAGCATCGCCTCCGCACCCTCCACCTTCACCCCCCCGCCGGAGTCCGAGGCCATCTGTCGATTAGGCGAGGGGGTGGAGTAGTTTCCGCGCAGAGAGGGCGACCCCTCGCTGGAGGATGATTCGTCGCAGGACCCCCCCTCCTGCGAGGAATTATCGTCCTCCTCCGGGGCCTCAGGGATCACGATAGCCGTGTCGGTGCCTATCAGACCGGCGACCGTCGAGCTGCGTAGGTCGTCCAAGATGGCCGCCGTTGAGGGGCCGCGATGCGTGATACCAAATTCGGCAGCAGCGACCGCCGCAGAGGAGCGAGTAAAGATGGCCGCCGATGACGAAGCGGGATAAGGTCTTGGTGAAAGAATCTAAACAACAGGAATAAAATGTACAATTGTACATTTAGAAAATGCACTTACTCGCCTACAGCGGAATTCATATGACTGCTGATCAGCAACAAAATTCACGATTTTGAGTATCGGTACTCCAATAAACGACTAGGCCTACCATTCCAGCGGTGGTAGTACTTCTGCACAGATTAAAATTAAATTAATCATTAATCGTTTTGCAGTACAATGTGATTGCATTTTCATAGCAATGATAAACAGTGAAAAATAGAAGTGTCCATGATTCTACAAGAGACCGGTCGCAGTCATCTGAAAGTACTGAACGCACATCTAAATACGTAACTAAACTTACATTAAGGTAAGTTCAAATGGTTTTGTCAGCACCAATTTATGAAGGACTTATGAAGGATTTATTCAAATAAATATTACAAGGAAGGTTCTAGAAGGTTCAGAACGACCAGACGGTTCTAGATGATTCTGAGATCTACAATCAGTGAGGGATTATATAAAATTCGTAATTATTTCACAAGGCGCAAACCTTGGGCTCATCGTCGTCATCAAATTCCGATCTACCTTCACGCCCCCCCTCCCTCCCTTGTCCCATGCGCCCCCCCCTCCCATCATTAACAACCAACCAATCAGCAGCTTCCCCTTCCATTCTCCTATTCAATGAACCTTTTTCCTGCTGCTGCTGTATCTGCTGCCAGCCCGCTATCAGCGAATGCGCAGCCGCCCTTTCCTCCGACCCGATCCGATTACAAGACACGTGATTGGTGGTCGCTTCTTCGCTCGGAGATTTCTCAACGGACACAAAACTACCGTTCACCAGCTGGCCCCTAACCAATGACGAGTTAGGGGGGCTGGAACGCCCCACGTTGACGCGAGGCGAGGATTTTTTGTAGGGGTTTCCCCCGGTCACGGTTGGATGAACAAGGTCAAAGTGCTGAGCAAGCATCCAGAGCCACTGGTGCGATGCGCCGCAGATGACGCACGACAGATTTGATCCCGCCCCTTTGATTGGCTCCTCCTTCCGTAGCTCCTCCCCCAGCTCCGCCCTCAATCTTTGCCGATCCATCACCAGGTACCTGAACAATAAAAAACTAATTTTTATCCGAATAACAAAAATTATATTATATATTTAACTCGGGCAATTTAACGTCTCTTGTTTGAGTGCATCAATATTTAATTTAAGGTTAGAAAATGTAATGAAACTATATTTTTTTATATAAAAATTGCAAAACTTGCATATCACATATCTACATACATAACACTTGTGGAGACAAAAACATGGCCATTAAATGACATATTAAATATTTAATATGACATTTAAAAATGTTATATTCAAACTGATCGCTCACATTCACAAGCCTACGTAGCGAAGTAAAGAAATTCAACAAAGCAGCCCACGGTAGAAGCATTTTCATACTTATAAAGCTGCGTGTTCGTCGAGGCTTCCCCTCCCCTTCCGCCATTGACCCCCCCCCCTCCCCCGGTCTTGTCCAATGGGAGAACCCCCGCCTGTCCCCCCCCCACGCCCCCCACCTCCTCTCCGTGCAACGTGGCGGTCATCTTAAGCAAAACGTCGCCGTGTCGCGCAGAAAAATGTCTATTAAGTTCGGCTACCGACAGAAATTCGGCGTGACAGGCTGCGCAGCGGTGACTCAGACTAGTCTGCTCCCCCACACTCCCTCCCCTGGTCTGCTTCCCTGCACTTCCACCCCCAGCCTGGGCTCCAACACGGTCAAAGGGTGCAACGCTACCACACAGACTGACATCCAGATCGGCGTAATGATTCACCGGCCACGACTTGTATGCAGGGATGTGAAGCAGCGGGGCAGGGTGGTGCAGTGGTCCCTCCCTCCTCCCTGCATCCTCGCACTCCATGCGAAATTCACAGCGTGCCGGTTTCGTCGAAAAATCCAGCGGCTCGCTCGGATTGGTGGGAAATGGGTCAAACGACGATCCGTGCCCAATTTCCTGAATTTTCCGCGACAGATCCAAAGCACCATCTTCCTGCGAAAGAATCGCCGAGTGAGAAGAAGAAGAGGAAATCTTCTGGTTTTTCGTCATGTCCACCGCGCCCCCCGTGTCGATCTCCATCATGGCCCCGCCCTCTGCCACACCCACCGCCAGGAGGCTCCGCCCTAGTTCTCTCGGCCGACACAGAGCTGACCTGATTGACGACTCCATCTGAAGCCCCACTTCGCCCACCCAGGGCACCCAGGGCTGTCCGGGAGGCGTGAACCCCTTAGCCACCCGATGATACGGGCGAACGCTTTCCGACGCACTTGATTCCATGCCCCCCCTTCCTTCAGATTTTCCGCCGGCTCCGCCGACGCTGGTCGGAGAAGCTATCTTTCCTATTGACGGTCGTCCCGAGTCATATTTTCCAGGCCCGCCCCCCGCTTGACCTGAAAAGCCGTGGCGCAGGGTTTTCGATGAAGATGACACCTTCGTGTATCCTCCCCCGCTCCAGTTCCCCGCGCTCGAGGGGGAAAACTGCGCCCCTGCGCCACCCCCCCCTGAATTTCCCACGTGCGTCGCCCCCCGGCTCGAATGATGCCTCAGGGGGTTCGACCCCCCGCTGGATGACGCGGGGGGTCTCCCGCTCCCCCCTGACCCCCCTGGCGCAACCTCGCGGGGCTCGGGGGTCTCCCCGTCGTGTTTCTCCTTCCAGTGCTTGTTGAGAGACTTGCGCCATTTGTAGACATTGCCGCACTTGGAACAGGCGTACTTGGTGCCGTCCGGCTCGTCAGTCAGCGTGAAGTACTTAGCCGGGTCGACGGCTTCTCGAGCCGGTGTGCTGCGCATCGGTTTCAGCACTCCACCTGGCGCCGCCCCTGTCGAAATTGTAGCGGTTGCCCCCCCTGCGGATTTGGTTTTGCTTCCTGCAGGAGCGGAAGAGACCAGAGGGGAGAGGTCGGGCTGTGTGGAAGAGATGTTAAGTACTGGAGGGGTCCAGACTGAGTCGCGAGTCATGGGATTGGAGTCATATACTCTTCCGCCGGAGTTGTTCGGCGATGGAAAGGGAGAAAGGTGCTGGTTGTTGTTGGATGTTGGGGGGTTGGGGGTTGGTTCTGTTACATTTTTTGGGTGGCTGATACCCTCTTCCTCCTTCACTCGAATACTCCCTTCAAAAGTGTCTACACCCATAGTACTATTGGTGGGAAGTCGAAGGTTTTTAGAGGCCCCCTCATCCGCAGCCGAAATATTCTGTTTAATGCCAGTTTCGATTTCTTGCGGTTCTCTGGAAGCCTGCTGATTTGAGAAGAAATGAGGTGACCCAGAAACTTGGGACTCTCTGGTACTTTGCGGGGACGCCGGCTTCAGTGAACTGGCAACTGGGTCATTGAGGTCAAGGCCTTTCTCCATCGCATTGTTGTTGTTGTTGTGTGTGTAGTCGGTCACGCCTAGCACAACCCCAACAGCTGCAATTAGCCGCAGTTTATTTTGATGATGATAATAACGACGTTGATTTAATGCAGTGCCACAACAAGGCATTATTATATAGGACATTACTGGGGCACCAAACTCCAAGCAGTTGAGTCCAGCTTCCTGTGGCTACGGTGATAAAAAATATATCATCTGAAAATCTTTTCTCGGTTATCAGTTACAATATGGGACAAAAATTAGGCAAAAACAAATCGCCATTTAAATTAAAAGCGAATCAAATACGCGCTTTACTGTTTGATCAATATGAAATATTTCAGCAGTGAGAAGATTCTTTCAAGTTAGAATATTGCGCAATGCACAATCCGCGCATACTGCACCCGCATAAATACATAGCAAAAATGCTATGTATGTTATCCGTATACCTAATGCTGTCGAGTTGGTCGCCATTCCGCAAGTGGCAACGCCTAGCGAATGTCAGCCGTGTGATTTGAAATCAGTTCCATGCATGTACTGTGGTCACTGGTTGCTCACTGAAAGCATAAAACAGTGTTTACTCCTACTTAAAGTAAGAAACTCTTCGCGCACTATATTCTAATAAGCGTGTAAGCTCCAGAAGCTTCTGAAAAATGATCATGTGACTAACTAGCAGTTTTCTGCCTTTAGCCTCAGATTGGAAGGCGTTGCTTTGTGCATGAGAGGCTCTCTAACTACCAATTACAATATGCAATCTGCATTCATGCAGCATCACACTTGACAGCAAATACATTTCACAGCAGCGACATCAGCTGCAGCAGCAGCAATTACTGCTCAAAGGCAGCAGTTTCATCATTATCAAGAGAGTCAAGTATTGACAGTTGTCGCACTAGACCCACAGGTAACGAATGGGAACGAGCTCCGTTCCACAGATGTTCAGAGAACTCTCCCTCTTCCATATACACCCTCACGCACACAGACTCACTTCACACACAGACTCACAGTTCACACGCAATGCAGTCTCAAAAACCCTTGAACGTCACCCAAACCGCGTCGGCATCATACTCCACCACTCCCTTGCTTAGTCTACCCTCCCCTTGTTCCAAATCGAAGTCAGCACCCTCCTCCCTCCGTCTCAAATCGCAGTCAATACCCTCCCTCCAAATCTCAAACCTTAGTCAACATCCCTACCCCTAGTCTCAAGTCGAAATCAACATCCTCCCTCCTTCACAAATCAAGGCTAACATCCTCCCCCCAGTCTCAAATCGAAATCAACACCTCCCCCCAAAATCACAAACCAAATCACGATCAATCCATCCTCCCATCCCTCGCTCTGTTTAAAACTGAAACACAGCAACCCCCCCTGAAACACAAGGGGGACCCTGCCTGAACCAAAGCCAAGATCCACTCATATCCCTCCAGTCTCAAATCGAAGCGCTACCCTTCCACCCCCCCTCTGTATCAAATTGAAGCCAGTACCACCCCTCCCCCACCCCCCCCTCCCCATCCAGTCTCAAACTGAACTACGACACAACGCTGCTGCTATCAGCGCGGAACAGGTGTTGCAAAGTCGCACGCCATGCCTCCTCTCTCTCTTTCTCTCTCTCTCTCTGTGTACTCAGCGCTGCCTCGCTCTGCCTGCAGGCTGCGCCACAGTGCCCAGGCTACAGTCCCCATCAGGCTGCAGCAGCGCTAGAAGCTAGAATCGATGACTGAGGCAAGCGGTGAATATTGGCGCGGTAACAGGGACCTTCTGACGCACACACGCTGACGCCGATGTAGGCTGCGCCGCCTATCGACAAAATTTGTATCGACTGAGTCTGAAGTCTGGCTGAAGGCAAGTTCGACTGATGTCAAGTGTGGCTCAAGTCAAATTTAACTGATGTCCAAGTGTGGCTCAAGTCAAATTTAACTGATGTCCAAGTGTGACTGAAGTCAAGTCAAGCCGAAGTCAAGTCTGACAACACAAAAATACTGATGCCAGCTTGCTTAGATGCAGTCATAGAAAAGCATCGACTACAAGATATACTCGACAGGCTGATCAATAGGCCAATTATTTAATTAAAACGCATCTCAAAAGACCATTCCAATCCCTCCCTTCAACAAAATAAAACATTCTTCAACTGAAGTATTCTTATTTTCCATGAACATTGACCATTGATCAAACTGTCCATTCAGGCTCAGGCTGTACATACAAACATGCATGCACTTCAACAATGGCGCTGCTATAAGCCGCTTACAGCATTCATAGTGCCCAATAAACTCCCGCTGGCTGCTTCTATTGCTGTTGACACAAAGTTCAAGCAGCCGAGACTACCAATGGATACTAGGCTATAGAACGGACGCCAATGTGTGCGCTGTACAATGGGACAGAGTCTGATAATGATTCGAACGCTTCCTTGTTTACACTGACGCTACAATCACTGTGATATAACCCACTCCAGCAGTCCTGATCAGGGCGGGCGAAAACGTGTAAACCTGTGTGAAAACATGGACATTAACAGATTATGCGATAAAAAGGAGGTCAGTCAGTTAGTATAATCACTGTGATGCAATATCAGATACAAACAGAACATGGTACTCTGACAACCCCAACATCCACACTTTCTAGCCAACGGTAATCGAAACCAAATATAGCTTCATCTTGGGTATAATCCAGAAACAAACATTATAGCGTTTCTTAGAGCAGTTGATTTAAAATCCATGTTAGTTTTATGTCCAGATGTAGGCCATGATGACATACAAGGTGGAATTCTGATCAAAGAATGCTAGTTTTTATGAAAGAGTCAAAAGCACACAACCTTTCGTCAGTCGCTATTCACTATGGTCATTACCGACACGCACTAATCAAAATTATTTCATAGGATGTATACAAACACACAAAAAATCAAGGCGATGTGGTGAGCCAGCCAGATATTGTAGCAATGCGATTCTAACAAAGAGGCATAGTGCATAAAGAGGCATAGGCTCAGAGCAGCTCTGAGCAGCTCTGAGCCGCTAATAGAAGCTCTAATACTCAAACTACATGATCGAATCGCGCGCACACATTCAGATCTACTATGACTATATAGCTGCGCCCATAGTACATTTTGAGCTATAACTAGAGAGTTGAGCTTACCACAAACAGTCCATCCAAGAAGAAAGCATGCAGATTGCAAACTACGCATACTCTGCTCAACAACACAACTAGCGGCTTCCTTCTCTGCTCTGCGTCACACGACTGCAGCTGCCAGCAGGGTCGCATGATCACGTATAGAGAGCTATGAAGAGGCATAAACGCTCAAGTTACAAGCAGGGATACGTTGCCCAATCACGGTCGCAGAAGGGCCGCTGCCGCTGAGGGCCAGAGGCCGAGAAGGCCCGAGGCAGTCTCGCTAACTAGATCCAGTCCTAGCTGGGCCCTATGCTGCGAGCGTGACATCTTGGGGGGTATGCAGTGTCCGCACCCCCCCCCCCCCCGCTTATTTGTATTCGTGTTCGTGAACAGAATTAAAAATAATTTAGCCAGTGAGAACTACAACAGCGACAACCTTTTTCGCACATTAATCTCCTCGCTACCGGACAAGATATGATATTAACGCATGCACATAGCGAATAATTAGATTGCAAGGATTGTTTGCTTCTTGTCGATTGAGCACTAGTATGCCCCTATAAAAAAGATATATTCTCTACTATCTTGCTACACTTCCGACGATACCACCTTTCATCCACGCACTGAAATTCCAACCACCGCCCCCTCCACCGCCCTCACCACGCAGGCACTACAACTGCAAAGCCGGTGTCCTGTGTGGAATTTAGCTCAATCAAAATGCCAAAGCTCAATCGAACCAAACTACCGCTGCTTGTTCTGCTCTATCACGCGCAGCGAGATTTCTAGACGGGACCCCTTAACCCCCCCCCCCTCCCATCCCCTTAACCTCTCTGATCTCAGTGGCGCGCTGATGCAAAGTCTGAATGCGACAGAGGGCAGCAGCAGGTAGTGGCAGTGCCACGGTCTCATTTACATATAAATGAACGTCGTGCCTTGACTTGCAACTTTGGTTAGGCGGGGCGGAATTATACTGCGGCACGCCTGGGCCGGG
>JAQIWG010003112.1:0-18614 GCA_034695025.1 Chamaedrilus cognettii
CAGGATCGAGAATCGACTGTCGGTCCTGAGAAGTATCTCGGTCCTCGGTACTAGGACCGAGGACCGACCCAGCTCTACACAGGATTACAAAGCATACTATTGTGATTCATCCTAGTGTCGAGGAATAATAATTATCGTTCTAATTGACACGCTAAACCTAGCCTAAGTCACAGGAGGTATGACCCAAGCCTGTCTTAACACCGAGATGTGTAGGCCTACTATTATAACGAATGCTTGACAAGACTGTCACTTCCTATTAGCATTATTAGGTGGGAGCTCCATAACAGTTAAGCATCATGTACATTCGATAGTCAGAGCTGTCCTCCGGCTGTCGTTTGAGAAGAACGGTTTTCACGGGAAGGCGCCCGTGTTGACGCGTCTAGCGTTAAGACCATTCTTTCCGAACGGCAGCCCTGTCGATCCAATGTAAGCGAGGCCTTAGTTTACGACTTATCAGAGTCGTTATGCACCCCAGAACAACGCGGCAAAATTTTGAAAGTTATATGGCAAGATTTTATCAAAATATGATTTGAACGTGCAAAAAACACGACAAAAATATTTTATTCATGAACAACAACAACCATGACGACCATTCATCAGCAGAATTTCAAATGCAGCTCAAGAAAGAGAAGAATACGATCATAACCACATCTAGCAATAAAAGGCAATCACTCTGTACTTTCACATTACTTTTGCTTTGAAGACGCTACGAAATCTAGATCTACTATCGACATAATGCTATGGGTTATTTTGAAAGGTCTAAGTTGATCACAAGAAGAACAACACCATTGTACTATGTTGACGCATAATTTTTCTAATTCCTGTTTCTATCACATTTTAACAACTGGCAGTAACTTAACTCGTATACGTAATAATGAAGGCATCGTTTACAAAGTTCTCAAATTACAATCCAAAGCGTTAACAACAAAATATCAGTCTGCAACAGTTGTGATAGCCTGGTCGGCAATGAAGCAAAAGATTCGGGCGTAATGTCAACTGGCAGAAACAGATATTCACTCAAGGCGAACAGGCTTAGAAGCTGCTGTTTGTTTTCACACTAGCTGGTTAGATTTTTAGGTTAGAACTGAAAAGCATAAATAGCAACACTGAATATAAAGTACAATATTGATTGCGTAGGCAGCTGGCCTACGACACTTTGTGAAAAATAGACAATGACAAGGCAGTGTGGATGAGGAAGTAGCAGTCAATGAAATGGTCGATTACTTAGAATCCGCTCAGCCTACAGATGTTCAGAAATACCTGTCATTTATCATCAATGATTTTTCATTGATATCCACAGCCAAACCATAAGATCACTTTCTGTAAAAATGGTCATCATTAAGTTTCAAAAACCTATGTTTATGTAAACCTATGTTTATGTAAACCTATGTTTATGTTTATGTAAACATATGTTTATGTTTATGTAAACCTATGTTTATGTAAACCTATGTTTATGTTTATGTAAACCTATGTTTATGTAAACCTATGTTTATGTTTATGTGAAACTATGTTTATGTTTATGTAAACCTATGTTCATAATCAGTTAGTCAAGAAGTACAAAACAGTTGGTATAAATAGTATATGCTAAACTACTGATCACTGGTACAAACTGATATGATTAATGGTACATATCGATGTGATTACCTCTTATGATGTACACCGTCACCCGTTCAAAACTTTTCACGTTTTAGCGACATCCAAAAATTTGAAATGTCTTGCATCATATCTATAGTTTAAATAATTTTTTATACATTCTAAACAATAGCAAGCTAAACACAGAAAATTGGCTAATCTCGTAATCGTTCATTATTGCCTGCCAAATGAAATAATTACTTGTTAGAATTAAAGTATTTTACTATTATTATTCTTCCCGTAATAATTAAAATCATAAAAATCGAATAGAAATCTCACAACGACATGCACTAAGCAAAAAGTAATCGTAGTATATAATATTTTATTCAAGGATTTCAGTCACATCGTTGTGTATTGCAGGTCAAACACGAGCACAGACATCCCCTGTGATACGCGATTAACCAATCACAGACAAGTGTAAACAATATCCTTCAGTGGCGGTTCTACCAAAAAAATTGGGGAGCAGAGCCTAAGGCAGTGTTTGAAAGGGCCAAGTCAGTTTGGTGACAAAAACCATCTGGCCGCTTTGAATTTTTTTTGGGGGGGGCCAAGCCCCTAGCCCGCTTGACCTGGCGCCGCCACTGACATAGTGAAATATCTGACATCAAAAACTGTTCACAAAATGCCAGCATAGCGCGGCCCTTAGCATAAAACACAACACTAAAACCCAACAATGTTAATCAAAGGGTAATCTGATATTCAAGACAGACCACAACCATGTGATGTGAATGCAGGAGTTAAAATGTTGACAAATTTGAAATGTTAAACACATTTGTAACATTGCCAGATTCACTACAATTTCCTCAATTGACTTCTTTTAAAAGCAATAGTCAAGGAGATATTTTGCAACCATGACTCGCGGTGCTCGGCTAAAATTGAGCACAAGCATAGGTGTAATTGTAAAAAAAGAATATCTTTATGTAGTAGAGTATCAATGGCTGGCTTTAGCGCCAAAGGGACAAATTTGCATCATAGATTTAAAGAATCATCGCTGCAAATTAGACTCGAGCAACGCACAGATGCCTTATATGAAATAGAGACCAGTCACGTTGCAGAACATGCTAATAACATAAAAATAGACAACATTTGCATAAATATTTCTTAGAAACTAAGCAAAATATTCATAAAATTGGTCCTCGTCCAGAAATAAACACATCACCATTAGTCAGCTCGAAATGGACTGAGTTCAATTTCAATTTTAAATAGCTACAATAACTGGAATGAAGCAAAAACAAGACAGGATTTTCAACAAAATTTTCCAGCAAAAAGCTAAACAAAACTTGGAAAGTTGGAATGCGGAGGAGAAAAAAATCCCCGTTGAAATGTCCGTTACAATATAACGAAAAAAAATAAAGAAAGCCATTTGACAAAACATCAATACCGTACAATACACCCGCTGAGCAAATAATAAATCTGTACAATTACATATTAATGCGCCTTTGAAACAGCGATGAAAAATATCAAACTGGAATGTTAACAAGCACATCAAGAAGCTTTCACTAAAAGATAAAGTACTTAAATAATAAATAAAATCCACTAAAAAATCAACGGACGAGCAATTAGTTTAAATTCCGTACAAATCTAGATAAAACACTGCAAAGAATCACTGCGAGACCAAACTTGTGAACATCGAAGATAAACAAGAAATTGCTCTTTAAGTAGCCATAGAAAACTAAAAACAAATTTTACTCACACATGTTAAAACTAATTCAAAATAATAAACAATTGCAAATTTGACATTAGCACACAAGTAAATTGGAAAATAAAAGAACATAAATGTTCAATCCTTACATAAGTTTAAATCAATAATAACTAATTTGAGAAAATTTATAAAAACCATCAAAATTTAAAAGATTTATATTAAATTCCTCAAATATAAACTAGGATAGCGCTGCAAATTGATATAATCAATCTAACAGATTATGAATTCAAAAAATGTTCTATCAATCAACTACTGATGGAACGCTAAAGTTCATACGTAACAAAACAAATTTGATCGAAAATAAAACAAATGTTTATATCGCACTGAATCAACACTAAATTAGACCTGTAACATGAATGAGTGAACACACCATAAAAGCCAACCGGCCAGTTTCACTAAGTATAGAAGGAATGTGACAAACATTAAGGATGAATCTGCATGGATAAGTGTATTGGAACTGCTCGCAAAACTATTTAACACAAATAACATAGCTGGACTCAAAGAGTAGAAAGATACTTTGACTGAAGCAGGCTGCTTCATATACGTAGTTTAGTTCATAATGTCAACTTCATACGCATATTTTGCTAACACAACCTTTTGAAAGAATGAAAATTTGAACGAGCAGCTCCAATCACTATTTTGAAAGCAGCTAGATATAATCGAATCAGTAACTTTAAAACTAGCTGCATCAAAGATATTGCAAATTTCAACCATGTTATTGTATGGGATCCGCTGGCAAGTGATAAGACAAACAGGATGATCCACGGCATCGTCTAGATGTTCTCCATTGTTGATTCCGGTGATTTCTCATTGTTGGTAAATTCAATCGGGACTTTCTCCGGTTTCTCCTCACCGAGTTCCCCCAGCTCTCCGAGATGACCAAGCGGCTGCAACTTGGTTGCGGAAATGACCGTGACGGGGGCCAAGCTGAAAAGAAACGATATACTCGATATTTAACTAATCTTATAAGCTCAACTTTTACATCCAAATCTCTGCAGTAATTTCTATCAGTGATTCCTTGCCAATGTGAAGCATAAACTATCACATTAATTACGAAATATACCGTATCTAAAATAGTACATTCATATAAATTATTTATCCACCATTATATAAGAGACACGTAATGCTCAAGGTGCAACAACTTTTATCAATAGGCACATAAACAATTAACAATTAACATTCAAAACCTGATCATTAAATAATGTAGTGCTATTTAATTATTAAATTCCTAGAGAAAATCATTTCTCAGCCTTCAATTAATTCATTAAAGATTCGGATTAAAAAAGAACCTTGCTCTCGTTATCACCGCATAACATTAGATAACACCATATGATGTTGGAAATATCATAGCGATTGAAAACAATTAATTATTAAACGAATGTTTTCGCAAACACTCATTTGATTCAAATTATTGATAACAGAAACTAAATTATGATTAAAAAACAATCCATAGTAGAAAAAATGACTTAGATTTAAACTCACAAAATGTGACAACAAAATGAAACTACTTATGTGAAATATGGTATAGAAATCAATATTCTAAGGCATAATCTAATTCGATTTGCAAATTTCAGTAAGTAAAATCTCAATCTTCTATCAACTAAAACTCCTAAAGGTAACAAAACTTCATTAAAGTTCAAGTCCAAGTCTAGAGCTAAGAAAAAGCAGAAAGTAAACAAAAAAGCGACTTATATTAGTACTAACGGCAAGAGAATAAAGATTGAAAATAAAAACTTTTGCTTTAATTCGCCAAACGCAATATTTACCAATTAATATACAAGTTTTGTTCCAGGTACCAGGTACCGGTACCTGGAATCCAAAAAGATACTCGACTTAAATGTTCTCGAAGCACACTTATGCTAGCAAATCCCACTACACCATCTAAAATCGTTATATTATGGTATTAAACTTAAAGCTATACTGTTACAATCACACTAGGGCTATATAATAATATTAAAACATGAGGAAAAAGTCAGCCCAAAAAAAAAAAATTAAATGCTGCAGTGTGCATCTAAGCGCCTAATTTATGCTTTGTCATATTTAATATGCATACCTGTTAGCATTATCATAGCGATCTCTATGCGCATTGTACAGCGCTACAATCGTAACAAACTAGATATTAATACACGTTTGAAATAGAAGACTTACATAACTAAACAGTGAAATAAACACTGACAACTAATTTCTCAACTGATGAGCTTAAAAGAAAAAAAAACAGAATTGACAGTACTGTCAACAATATTTTGTGCTACGTTAGTAATGGTCTTGCTGAACTAATCACAACGGCCTGTGAAATACGCATGCAATTAAACATAGATATGCAGAATTATCTAGAATTTCACAAGGAGAGGGCACAACCTATAGAGCCAGTGCTGAAATCCAGCGGCGAGAGTGAGGAAGATGACGCAGCAGGAGAATATCACCTTCATCGGCAGATTCTACATCAACACAACAACACAAGACAGAAATTAACTCTAGCATTGACGCAATTTAAAATTAACACGGGCTTCATCTCCTGAAAAAATATAAGCAGATAACGAGAAGGCAAATAGGGCATAAAACTAGATAATTTAACAGCTTGAGTTGTTAAATTAGCTCATTTTATTGCTCAATTGCCATAAATATACTCGCATTACTCCGCACTACCATACTTTAGAATCAAACTCAGCCTGCTACTGCACAGCCACAGGGGAAAACATACAACATAAGAACTTGTCCGATAAAGTATCACCAAGCAGAAAGAGCCTTAAACAGAAGACTGCAATGCAAAACCAAAACATCGTATTTTTGAAAATGTTAAGTTTTATTTTGTTGACACTGTGATAGGCTAAAGCACATTGAGCATCTTGTGCACCACAGAATAATAACCAACGGACTGGACTTTATTCTGGCTTTGTAGGGCAACATATTGATCATTCATGAGCGATGTGTAAAAGTAGCCAAGAAGCGCAGTCACCTGAGTGAGGATGACCACAACGATGAGATTGAGCGGCACTCTGAAGAAATTCATCGTTGTCGCGCGAGCTGAAAGCAAAGAAATCACCGAGTTGTATGAGGCAGCAGGTGGAGGCTCTCTTAACTCTTTACTTTGCGAATGCCAAATATTTGGATCGGCTGCTGAGCGCCTCCTGTTGCAAATGCCAATTGTTTACGCACAGCCTACAGTGCAATAGACCGCGAACGCCAAACATTTGACAAATACATATCACTCTAGTCAACGGCCTGGCTTGAAGTTGGATGAAAACCAATCGCTTAGCTTACAATTACAATTCTATCGTCAGATGTCACTGCATCTACTGGACTTTCCAGCATATTTTTAGCTTCAGTATTGGCTGCGTTGTAGTCCAGAGAGCTTATTAAGAGAACTTAATGGACGTTACTAAAAATCTCGCTGTGAGTCCAATTTTCATCAGATCTGAATTTTTATTGCAGCAGAATGTCAGAAATTGAACTACACACCTTTTTTGCATTCACACTTTGAAATCTGAGAAACTTCATTGCCCACACATTGCAAAAAACCATTTTTGAGGCTGGTTTCAAGTTTGAGGCTACCCCCTCTAAATTTTATTTATTTTTTCTTACGATTTACTATCTGACCAGTGCTGTTCAATTCGAGCAGTTCGGTGCAAATTTAATGTTTTTAGCTTTTATAGGAGCTGAGATATAGATTTTTGAAAAAATATCACATTTTGTCAGATTTTGATGCAAAAACGTGTGGTTTTTATGAGGCATCTAACCGTTAACATAGTCGGTTTTTAACAGCATACTAACCATTATCGTTAAATAATGTTAAAGAGTTAAACGTAGCAAATAAGGTCAATCTGTTGCAACCTGTGTATGTCGCATCATTTATATACTTGCTTCAGAGAAAAACTTCTTGCATCATTTATGATACAGACGACTTCCACGACGTATCTTATTATCTATCTCGCGTTTTCAATGGTACACACGTGGTATGTATCTGATTTGTATCATTTAGAACATGTACCTGCTTCAGGAATGTATCAGTCTCATGCCATTTACTACATATAAGTTGCTTTCAGGCCATAAGTGCTTCGTATCATTTATAATAGGTACAGAACCTTCTTCAGAGATGTATCTATCTCGCATCACATATGATACGTACTCGCTTCTGGGACGTATCTGTCTCTCATCGTGCCCATGGACGGCCAGAAGATACCAACGCAGATCTCAAAGACGAGAAACGCGCTGAATATCGCCACCTGGTTCTGAATACAGCAGACTGAACCAATGAAGAGGCAATTTAACTAAATCTTTCTATCGAGAGTGATGGCAACAGTTTACACACTTCATTGTCATCATTTTTGTGGTTACTGCGGTTTCATTTGCAAAACTTCAATTTATACAACAGTACTACATACAAAAATGCTAACTGCATCTTGACAGAAAAAATTATATAACCTAAGACTGTCAAAGAAGGGAACAGATTGCATGTTAGAGTGAAACATGCACACCTAACCCTATAGCCAGACCCTAAGACAAAGCTATGGTCACTATTATATATAACGTGTTAACGCTACAACGCAAGCAAACAACCAATATCAGACACAAAATACAAATATAAACACTTGAGTGAATTTGAAACCTTTTTCATTTAGGCAGTTGATCAAAATTATTAAGAAATCAACTAAAGCCCGTTCTGTAATATACTTAAATTCAGATTTAATGACAGTAGTGAAATCCAGTAGATAAAATAAGTTTTGATATCTGAGGACACGATACTTACTCCGGGCAGCACGATGGGAGTAAGAAGGGACAGAGCTGAGATAAACAGTACCGGCCTGAAATAGAAAGCAAAATAACATTATTAGTTACCATATTACGATATCTTGAATTCATAAATAGTATCTAACAACAGCATATTAATATCTAAAATAACTCCTAAAAGTTACGAAACTTCAACTAATACTCCTACCAGATTGTGAGAAATCTGACCTCATGAACGACTCAATGGCGTTCTTCCTTCTCAGCAACTCAAACAGAGACGATCCAATCATGATGGCAACCTACACAACGGAAGTCATTTATTGAATGACGAATACTATACACACATCAATCAATCACCAGCATTACTATTTCAAACACGAATCATTATTTCACAAAGAAAAAACATAGAAAAACATAGAAAACATAGAAGATAACTGCAGATCATAATTACGATAAAACCATAGCCATTACACATCCTTATGAACCATTGAGCCTTCTAGTGCGCAGTAAAAATATTTGTGTAAAAAAATTTAATTAAATGCTTTGTTAAAAATGTGACATTATACACCCTATTGACAAACCAGCTATAATCATTACCATGAAACCGGCAAAGATGTATCCGTGTGGAATGGACGCCTTTTTGGCGCCGTCAGCTGACATTGTGACACCCATGTCAGAGCCGGTGGTCAGTTCCTGCGCAGCCGGCAATGCCGGGGTGAGAGCCGGCGTCCACTCAAGCACAAACGTGTACATAGAGCCCTCGAACAGGGACTGGACCAAGCCGAGGCAGAGGATCTTACGATCTGAAGCAGAGAAAACATTGCAGCAAGTCAGCAGCAAGACAAAGAAGAAGAAGAGAATTACATTGGAGTTAGCAGAAGGCCCATAGCTACAGGGAATCTCTTCGTACGAGTTCTCATACATATTTATTCATTTGTCTTTTCATCATTCTTTTCTTATTATTTCAGTATAAATCTAATATTTTGATTCACTCTTTCACTTTCACTTAATTTTCAACGACTAGAAAATATTCCTTCAAATAAATGATACAAATGCCAATCCACAAACTTCATAGAGAGAGAAAAAATACAATCACTCAATAGAAAAACCAGTAAAATCTTCAATCATCTCCGTTCATCCCACTACGCCAGTTCTGCTTACCAAAAGTGGCCCACTTGGCACTCGCATTGGCTACCCGGCTCCAATCGAGCGAATCGTCCTCTTCTTACCCGTTTAAAGTTTGAGAATAGGTTGAGGTCGTTTCGTCCCCAATACCTCTGTGGATGTGTAAGGATGCAGGGTCCCCCACTCCCCCCTCACCCGTGCGGATGCTGTTCCAGGCGGAGCCGAAGGACTGGAAGGTGGAGACGGTGGAGTCGCCGTAGTTCTCCACCCAGGTCATCACGATGAAGACGACCATGATGGAGAGGAAGAGCAGCGACGCGTCAAACGGAGCCCTGCGCCCACAACACACGCTACTCTACACTACTTGTCAACAGTACTAACAACACGCGCCACTCTACGCTACTTGTCAACAGTACTGACAACACACTCCACTCTACACAGCTCATCCACTGCCGTGCAAACTCATTCATGATAATCAAAACTACAGAACAATTCAACGAACGCTGAAGGTCTCAATGAAGTGCGGCAGAAAACTTTGATTGACTCCATCAGCTTTCATTATCATACTTGATACTCAAGCAAAATCAATAGAAGATATTGAAAATAATCAGTAAAATTGACTTTGCGCAACGGTAACTAACTAACTATCCTCCTTTTTATCGTGCAATCTGTTAATGTCAATGTTTTCACACTGGTTTACACGTTTTCACCCGCCCTGATCAGGACTGCTGGTGCTGGGTCTTTACGTCCAGATGCCCTTCCTGACGCCAACCAAATAAATAACAATCTGGCACGGGGTTAGCAGCTAGCGACACTAATCAAGCCAAATGAGCTAGAATTTATGTTTATATTGCATTCAAAAATTAATCTTAACATTATCAAACTGATCGCTGCATAGAATTCTTGTGACAAAAAGTCACGCGCTAGCAGAGAAGGCACACTTAACAAAACTGGCAAAATGTCGGTGCATTTACACAATTACGATGTAGAGAAGGCACACTCACACAAAAGTGCCAAAGATGTCGGTGCACTTCTGCGCGACGACGCCGGACAGAATCGCGACGACTGAGTTGCCAAGCACTGCGTGGGAGAAGATTGTTCCCAGGAGGTTGCCATCAAATCCTCTCTGCAGCCACAGACACACATATGCAGGCTCACGTCAAAGCCTCTTCATACAGTCACTGGGCATCTAAGCATAATATATTATCTGCGGGTTCAAATCAGTCTCTCTGAACAGCTATCATGTGGTAAGTCTGTGTGACACATGTTTTGCATGCTAGAGTGAAGATCCCTCAGCAAGAAACTGCCTTTATAATCGTGGTCGTTTTTCATAAAATTGTGAAATTCTATTTACGGGCAATGTTTGCACAAAATTCTACTTTTTTATCAAACACAATAAGGACACATTAACATATAAACATATAATAATATAGAGAAATAAAATCTTGGTAGACACCGGCACTAGATAGTCTTCTCAATCAGCAATAGTGGAAAGTATAATAAATAAGTTTTCAATAGAATCTGTTACCTTGTGATGCTCATAAATGAGCCACGACTCGAAGGCGCTGTAGAGAATGGAGGTCGCTATTCCTCCCAACAGACGCCCGACCATGAGGATCGAGAAGTTGTTGAAATGCTGGATAGATGCAAACATCAAATTATCCACCGCATTCGATTATATACAAACATTTGGCTTATTTTAGAAATTAAGCCATAACCAACAGTAATTCTTGGTGACACTAAATACCACACAGGACCGCACGGGATCGCGCACAGGGCCACTATAGAGGTGATGGGAGTGATGGGGCCTCTAATCTGCCATGTAACAAGTAGCATAGGTTACATGATGCAGCAGACACAATTTTGAAGGAAATATTTGTGTAAATAGGGCTAAGTCAATTTTCAATAATAGAACAAGGTCGCTTCTATAGGTCATTAACCTTCTCAAGATTAATTATGGCGTCAGAAGTGATTGTTGGTGATATCTATTTTAAATAAGGCAAATTTCAACCTTCAAATTTAAACACTAACATCGAATCCTTAGTTGTCGCTTGTGCGGTCGCGCCAACACTATACCGTGCGATCCCGTGCAGTGTTTAGTGCTACCCGTAATTCTCTTCAAATCTATTCAAATAATTTGACTAATAAAATTATTATGAATTTAATACCAGAAATAAATTAAAAGTGATATGCAGATAATAGCAATATATTTTCAGAAATGCATCTCAATGATTCAATAGTCTACACTCAAACTGTTTCTTTATCAGGTATGATCAGGCAATTTGATTTTATGATTTTCAGCCAAGTAAGTTACAAAATTTTGCATCCAAACCTTGGTGATACAAGCGAGACCATAAAGAATGCCGTACAGAATGCAGTTCGCTTTTCTCCCACTGAAAATCAAATAAAGAAACGAACTGCAGTACGGTAGTTGAACAAATTACACTAAGGGAACACATTTATGAAGCCCATATAATAAAAAAAATGACCGTAAAGAATTCAATGCATAATATTATTGTGCCCTATCCCACATATACTTTAACAATAGTTAATATTGAAACCTAATTTCATTCATATGTTGCAACACATCCATTGCGTATCTTACAATTTGTCCTGCACAAAATCAGAATCAGCGGTGGGCCACAGCAATATATAAGCTTAATAGAAAACAATTCCAGAATATCTACCGTAAAGCGTCCAGTTGAAGTACGCTTACTATTTGTCAGCGACAGATCCGACGACGGTGCCAAAGATCATGCTTGATCCAAACCCAGCAACGAAGAGGATCTCAATGTCGTGAGTCGACATGCCGTAGTGGGCGTAGAGGGCGTAGACGTATGGACCCTGCAGCCAGTCCCCCGCTGTGACCCACAGAGACAGCGACATGCACAGCTACAAGGACCGGCATAAATATACTCTCACTGATTAACTGAGATCTATTCAGTCAAATTTGAACGACAAGTTTTGAACGACAAGTAAGAACATTAAAGGAGGAGCAAAAAATTTTGTTTATTCTAGCAAAAATTAGATAATAAAAATCAATGGCTGCTCCCTCCGTGTTATCGTGCATGCTCAAACTTCTGTGCTCATTTGCATATAATGAGTTCGTTTGTTGCCATTGTTGATATTGCCCCATATTGTAAATTCTGTAGACAGTTTGTACTCTAATAAAACAAAATTCCAATCATTGCAAAACTACTGTACAACTCTGTTACGATGTGCAGAAATCTCACAGATGGTTATTAATCGATGGACTGAGCTAAATGCCGTTTACATGAAACATTGTCTGCGATTGGTTAATGCCTGCTTCACCCGACCTAGCTATGACTCGTTGATTCGCGTTCTAAAACGTTGCATAATGCAGAATTCATGCACGTTCATAATATTGACGATTAAATATTGACGATAGGGGTGTTGTTTCGAACAAGTTCCGGATCAGGAAAATTATGAAAATAAATACACAGCATCTACATGCTATGTAGGTCGAAAGTGAGACGGGATTTTTCTCCGAAATGATAAATGAATTTTTTTAAATTAAAAAACAATTTCGGGTTAGGGTTAGGGTTTAGGGTTAGGGTTATGGTTAGGGTAACTAACCTAACCCTAACCCTAAACCCGGTTAGGGTTAGGGTTAGGGTTGGGTTAGTTACCCCAACCATAACCCTAACCCTAAACCCTAATCCTAACACAAATTATTACTTTGCCGCCATGTTTGCCATGAAATGAACGCAAACAAGAACAAGGTAAGGAAGGAAACGGTGACAATTAAGTATTTTGGTAGCCGCAGCCGCGGCGCATTTCTTCTTTTTTAAGTTGTGACTAATACAAGACTATAATAATAGTTTTGGAATAATTCTTGATCAGTTCTGGTAGAGATTTATCAAATTTGTCAGAAACCAATTTTTATGGTATATTATTGTTGTTGCGTTCTATTTCATGTCCATTATCCATAAGGCACCTTTGGCCATGGCGATACGCGATCTTCCTTCAGGCAATTGCGAGTGCTGTTGCTGACCATGTTTTACTATACAATAGTAAGCAAACTATCATACCGGCTCATCTGACTGGACTGGACCCAAATATACATCAAATTGAAAAAAATATATATTCTTAATTTTAATTCATTTATTTCGTGGTTTGGACATGTTGAACGTGTGAATGAGGAAGACTGGGTATCCGCATGCCGATATATTAAGGCAGAAGGAATCGTTGGAAGAGGGAGAGGGAAGAAAATATGGAAGGAGGCGGTAGAGAGCGATATGAAGGAGCTAGGCATGGATTGGGAGATGGAAAAGAATTGAGAGTTGTGGGGGAGTCTCATCGTGGGAAACGTCCAACCTGTGTTGACACGGAAAAGTGGACTTACAACGTAAGTGATGATGATGACGATTCTGTCTTAGGCCTTGTCCCTATGATCTATATAATAGGGTAGTTCTAATTGCAGAAGTACCAGTTTGTTTTAGACTCAAGTCACGCATGGCTTTGAAGTCAGATTGTTTGTTGCCTGCAGACACGAAAACATTGTCGCTCGCAGAGGAGAGCGATCCACTGACTCGCAAATCTACTGATGTACCATCAAGGAAATCAGTCGAGTCTTCATCAAAGTCAGCGGATCCTTCCTCAAGTAGATTCTCCGATACATCCTCAAGTAAATCTACCAATGCCGCTAAACAATCCGCTGATCCTTCATCAAAGAAATCCACTCAGTCCTCTTCAACTAAGTCAACGATTCTTTCCTTAAGAACATCAGCTGGGTCCTCGTCAACTAAGACCACAACGTCAAAGCTTCCATCAGTCGAGTCTTCCTCAACTAAGTCCACGACATCACAACTCCCCTCAGTTCTCCCATCAGGCGACTGCTCCTCGGACGTAGAGGAAGCGTACCGTCGCTGTGCCACGTTCATCGTGTCGATGGCGCGCCTGCGCGGGGCACCAGACCGACTGGAAGGGCTGTGGGAGGGGGTGCGAGACAGCAGTCTAGCGCTCAGCGACACCGTTGAGTCTGTGCGGCGGCACACGGATGAACTGAAGGGGTTCGGGGTGTTTGCTACGCCCACTGGAGGTGGAGGGCTGCCACACCCAGGGCCTGATCTGTTTCTTGATTCAAATTCGTAATAAATTTGCCAGAAGACTTCTTTATCGCCAGGCCGTATTTTTTTTCACCAAATTTGTTTTACATTGTTCTCATCGGGTGCACTGAAACATAATTATAAGAAATATTGCTCTGTTTATCACCATAGAGCCAGTAATTGAGCTTCTAAGATAAAATGGTGAATTAAAAATTTGCCAAGGGCTCTGGCAAAGTGGAAAAAAATGTGCCAAGTGCTTTAAATAATTTTTTTGGACGATTGTGGCGATTAACAGATCGAGCGACCCTGGCCATGCCTACTGTGGGTGTAGGGGTAGGTCTAGAAGCGTAGCCATACTCACGGGGGGTGTAGTGGTGGGTTAGTAAGTGCACACGCACTGTGGGTGGTGGAGGAGTGGGACTATGAGCGTAGTCACGCGGCCACAGTGGAGTATGGGCGGGGCAACGAGTATAGCAAGGCAAACTGGGGTGAGGCGGAGGGGTCATGAGCACAGCCAAGCCCACTGGGAGAGAAGGGCAGTGACAATGAGCCCCCCCCAATAGGAGAGGAGGCGCGGGCCATGTAAGTGTAGTCACAACAGTTTGTGAGAAACAAAAGGGGCAATAACACTGCATGGGTAACACTACACTAAGGGGCAGTAACACTACACGGGTAACACTACACTAAGGGGTAATAACTCAATATGGCCGCGCCCAAGCAGAGACGATGGACCACAATTTCATTTTGTGCCCATCGGCATAGGGAGGGTTTGGGGCAATGGCAAAGTGTTGACCAAGGATATGTTGTGTAATATCAATTGAACTATTGTTGAGAGGGTTTGTAATGTAGGGGAGTTATTGGTGGCTCAAGCTTCCGTATATATAAGCAACAGACATGTAGAATGCCTGTACTGTATGGAAACTGAATGTTTAGCTGCATGTCATTTTGGCGATTTTGCCTGGTAGAAATTTGACTGCAATTCATTTTTACGTTTTGAGGACTACCCATTAGAAATTGCTGTTCCAGCATTATTTTTACGCAAGTAATTTTTGCGTGTTTTGCCGATTTGAGAAATTCCTTAAAACGACATGCATGCAAATATTTCATATTTTACAGTGTGCACCATATCTCGAAATAAAACTACTCGAATCATTTGTTCAATAACTGACGCATTCAATGATGCAATGAAATTGTAATTACATTAACTTGATGCAATACTTTGTACTTCTACCAATTATTGTTAAATTTTGTTGAGTGGTTAAACAATATATGAGTGATCACAATTTGCTACAAAAAAACGCGTCTGTCAAGTGCAACTTTGACTACTTGGTGTCTCTTTAACTCGACTAAAATTAACAAAAATTGATTGAAATATGAAGTATTGATCCTAGTTAGCATGGTTTAAATTTCAGTGACAACGCCTTTTGCATGCGGTAGTTATGCAAATTAATTGGGTCGTAGTTATGTAAATTAATTGGGTCGTAGTTATGCAAATTAATTGGGTCGTAGTTATGTAAATTAATTGGGTCGTAGTTATGTAAATTTTGAAAAAGTTGACACTGTATACGAACTACCACCGCCTTGCACTACTGTGCACTCCCTTGAAGTCGGCTGTCCGTTGGATTACTATAAAATTAGTAATTTTCGCCTACACGTCATTTTGACAGATTTTGCGAATTGATAAAACTCCAGAAAATTGCACGCGCCTAAATAAAGCTGCGGAAACTATTTATATAATGGGCAGTCTTCAAAAAGCACAAAAATTAAGTGCAGCAAAGTGTCTTAAGAGCCAAAACTATCAAAATAGCATGCGGCTCAAATTTCATGTTTTGCAGTAGTCGTCTGAGTTAGGTCGGATTTTTAGTCAAGTCGTGACAAATATCCAGAGTTCAGCTTAACCTTTACAAAATAGGAGTAGCGTTAAGCCTGCTGCTTATAAAACAGGAGTAGTGCACTCCTATACCTTTCAAAAAATGAGTAAGCCTAGCGTAGGCCTACTCCACCATCGTCCATTTTGCGAGTAATGCTACTCCTACCCATTCCAAAATCCAAGTAGAGTTTTATAAAAACGTCGTTTTTGAAGTACTACTCCTACTAAATTATCCGTGGTCAGAACTCAGGACATCGTCTCACTTAATAGAAAGCTTGATCCATGATTTCTTGCAGTTTATGCGATTAGTTGTCGTCAACTCGTCGGGATGACAATAATAAAAATGAGTTTAGAGTCCGCTCCGGCGTCCAGGGACGACATCGGGGACCTTTATGCTTGATTGAACAATTTGGCCTTCGTTTTTAAGGGCATTTAAGTAATGTCAATTGAAATTGTTAGTCGGTGTTTTGGACATTTGTTTCGGTTCTGGTTTCATGTCTAGTTTGATTTTCTTGCTTCAGTTTTATTGTCATGTCTTGTTTCAGTTCAGATTTATTTTCTATCTGTAGATCTACTGGTCAGTTGACTGTTGGTCACTGACGTTTCTTAGTGACAGTGTACAGAGTGAGTCATAAAAATATAAGCCTCTAGCGAATTTGCGATAACTCAGCCAAAAATATGTTTTTTACCTTACATTTTCAGGGATTGGAGCTGAAATAATTTGCACACAAGTTCCCAGATTTCAAGCGAAAATAGGCCTATGTAGGCCTATGCGTTCAAAAGTTATGAATTTTGAAAAGCGCTCAGTAGCTGGTGAGCTATGGATTTGTAACCTATAAACCTCAATGTGCTCGAATGCGCGGTTGATTTCGTTTTTTTATTTTTTTTCAAAAATTTCAGAACTTTTGAATGCATGCATTAATACGCTCGAAATTTGGGGAACTTGTGTCAAATTATCTCAGCTCCAATCCCTCCAAATATGAAGCAAACAGTTTTATTTTTGGTCGCGAGAGGGTTGTTTTTTATAACTCACTCTGTATATTGTATGACTATGATTTACTATTGGCAGGTGTAATGCATAGCATGAAATTAAATAATATACTCTGTAAACAAAAGAATAGAATAATATACTCTGTATACAAAAGAATAAAATAATGTACTCTGTAAACAAAGGAATAAAATAATATACCCTGTAGACAAAAGAAGTGACGACACAAATGATGTTTCTCAGTTTGCTATGTCTCACTTTGCGGACAAATTTTGTTCAATTTGCTGAGATTATTTTAGGCGACGTAGTACGCCTAAAACGAGGTTTTTTTTAAATCGTTACGCATATTTAGAAAGGTGTAAGCGCAGCGTTACGCGTGAAAATGAATGATGTAGGCGTAGGTCTACGCCTTTTTATGGATGTGGTGGCGTAACGGCTGCCTGTGTAAGATAGTCGCGTGACGTAGCTGATTGCCGCGGAAACGGGAATTCGGTCTAGTTAGACCTAAGTTGATAAACAGTGTTGTATAGTAATTAAATTACAAGTAATAGCCTACAAGTAGTAAAACATTAATTAAATTACTTACGAAGCAATTATACTTGTATTTTAATTAGTTCACAAGTAATTTACTTAAACCAAGTAAATAAAATACTTTTAGAAAGTTATTAGTAATTTGGTAATTAGAAAAGTTCTAATTACTTTCACTCTCGGAAAACAAAAAAACTGAACCTTGTGAAATGTTAAAAAATGTTGGATTAACCTAGTTTTACTAAATGGCAATGCGTTGATGGTTTCGGCGGTTAGGCCAATTTGCATTGCAGAAAGCGGCAGAAAAAGACTGCTATTCATATTTTGAACAATGCTGTAGCCTACATGAACGTTGTGCCATAAACGAACACATTTTAGAAGCGTTAGATCTTTAGGGATATATGAACTTGGTAGATCAACCAGCTAAGACACTGGTATCAGTTGTTTGCCATCCGCGAGGTCCTGGGTTGAAGACCCAGATTGTGATTTTACTAATTACTTTGTCCATTGCAGTACGTGTATCTGTTTGCATGATTACATCATTTAGCTAGCAGGCCTAGATCAGCCCAAATGTACGTTTTGCTTGATTTGCATGATCAAAAATTTATGGAAGTCAATGCCAGTCACCTAATTAGGCTGATAGGCTTGTAGCCTAGTTATATTGCAGTTGATAGAATGACAGCCTTTACTTTAGTAACTAGCAGGTCTTAGCGATAATGCTAAATAGGAAATATATGATGATATTTGGTTCTGTTAAAAAAGTAATCAGTAATTAAATGCAAAATAATTAAAATACTATGAAGCAATTAGTAATGCGTATTTTAATTATTTTCAAAGTAATTTACTGTAAGATGTAATAGATTACACTTCTACAAGTAATTAGTAATTAAAATACTTTTTAAAAGTAGTTTATACAACACAGGCAATGAGTGTCGGGGGGGGGGGGGAGGGGTAACACAGGCACGTGCAATG
>JAQIWG010003113.1:0-18611 GCA_034695025.1 Chamaedrilus cognettii
AACCCTACCCGTTGCCATAACCCGGGCCGGCGGAAGGGCACGCGCCCCCCCCCCCCCCGGCCAGAGGGGCAGAGTTTTAAGAGTCTTTTTGGCGACAATTTTGCATTTATTTTGTCATTTTTGAAGACACCAGCTTTGAATGTGACGGTTGGCCTTGCGCGCTGTCACGTGTCCGTGAAACACAGAGCAGTGCGCTGTTTTAATTAAATAAAAAACCGATTCGCAAAACCGGTCGAGTGTCACTTCTGTTACTTCTATATTCTGTGGTATAGGCTATTGATTACTCGGTATCATCCATATTACGTCATTGAGCGCAACCTGCGCTTGCGGCCTGGTGTACGATTTTAGACGTTCAAGACGCCGGAGGTGAATTTTTTGGTGTCTGTGTCACAGTTCGGGCGGCATGAACGCCGCGACACCCACCCGTTAACTGAAACCGGGTACCAGACTGCCATGACCAGTGCATTGACTGTCATGGTATGTTTTTTCCGACCAGTAGAATTGTGCTTTTTGACTTTTTATGGGCATCTTTATGGTTTGTGTTTTTATCATCAATATTTGGGGTTCTTAGTGTCTTCTTTTTGTATGCGTTTTGTGGATCATGAAATGCCAATGCTAACTTAATTGACTCCCAAAAATTGAGGTTGTTTTTTGCACACGTTTGATACAACACCGGGACACTACCCCCTCCCCCTTCTCAGATATCACTTAGATCGAACATAACTATTTTTTGTGTCTTTGCAACGGGTGGTTGTTAGATAAAATCAGCAAATTCTAGGTCTCATGCGCTGCCTTTACAGGTTTACAACCAAAATAGCAATCTGTGGCTGTACTGTGAGCCCAGTTTTTACCATTTACTGCGTATTATCTTTAGTCAGACTAAAGGCCTCCTATAGGCGAAGAAAATTAAAGTTTTATGAACGCAAATGGTAACCCATAATATGTAACGCTTGTGAGAATCCGAAAATAAGCGTACATTATTGGGCAAAAATTCTCCCAAATTAGCATTCCGGATCATATTTTAAAATAATTTTGAATACACCTAGCAAGCTTAATTTTTGACAAAACGATCACATAAAACTCGGAAAGCTTAATCGATCGCTTAATTTAACCGTAAATTGAGTGGTGGCGTCATGAAAATATTTAAAGAAATTGTCAAAACCCAGTGAAAGTACCTGCAAAGGAGGCATTTTTAGTCATGATCCGGGACACTACTGACTGGTAAAAATTACACTTTATTTTGATTAATGTAATTAAAACCAAAACTTATCAACGATCATAGGTGACTATTATTGGTATGTTGTTTCGTTACATTCTGTCGATTTCTTGGCTTTTGCTTTACTGAGTCCGAGCGCAGTGCTTTTATTAAAATAATAGAGTGGCAGCACCGGCTACGACTGCAAGGTTTGTTTAATGTTTATTATTCTATTATTTAAGTTATTTATAATTTGAGATCAGGCTGTCAATTATTTTGCTAATGGTGCGTAGAGGAAATTCGAGACGAATCGTTTTTAACTGCTTTATATACACAACTTCTTGAAGTTCACACATCCAAAGTTCGTACGCGATCTTCCGTGAGAAAAATTAATTTAATTTTTAAACATTATTATATTATAACATTCTATTACGCGTTATCTTAAATAATTCAGTGCTAAGTGTCTATGATGGTGTAGTGGCGAATACTGCTACTCCGGTTCTGCAGCAATTGTTCTGCAAACCAGTGACGAAACTAACAGCTCGCGACCGAATAGATATGAGGCGTGATAATTTAAATACCTGCAGCTAGAAATTCTTAAGTTTCGTTTGACGTGACGTCGGGTACAAATACCAAAATGGCGGCGCCGCATGCATATTAAATTGTGCTTGCCTTAGTTATGCCCATTTTTCACAGCCTAATTATCGTACAAAGGGCCTTAAAAGTAATTATTTTGTTGAAAATAATTGCACAAAAATAAAAAATTCTTGTATTTTAGACCATGACAGGCTAATTATCGTACGCTCTATCATTAAAAACGCCATGAAACTGCAGCAAAACGCAATAAAAACCTCAAAAAGGACTTTTTCCGGACAAAATTGAACAAAATTTGATCAAGCGCTTTGAATTTTCCACTCTCTCAAACAACTCATGACCCACACCCGGAGGGTGGGAGGGATCGTTATATACGGCGATAATATATTTATATATTTTTTGCCGTAATTACATGTATACGGCCATAATTATAGTTTGAGCCGTCGGTCGTTTTTTGACCTTTTTTTTTACTAAAAATGTCGGTTTTTCTTCTTTATTTCCAATTTGAAAGTGTTTTCAGCGAGCTCAAAAATGAGCATGTCTAAATAAATGGCTTTTGAACAGGGATAAAATGATATTTATTGCATCTTGTGACTTAGATTGAAATTTGTCATTTTATGTCTGAGAGGCAAAAACTGTGTTGAAACAATTGCTTTGCAATGTTTACTATAATGAACCAAAGAGTAAATTGATTTGTTTGAATTGGTTGCGAATAAGATTAAAAGGAACTAAGTTGCTTCCGCTAAATAGGTGACATTTTCCTCATCCATGGCGAAATTGTCTGCGACAGTATTTAGGTCATAGGATTGCATATCTGTGTTAACAGTCTCAATGAATATTTCTTGATCGCGGTTTACAGGGGAAGTGGCCTTCTTTCTTCCTCATGCATTTGATGTCGGTCATTGGAATTCAATAACTTCATGTACAGTAGGCTACTAGCTTAATCGATTTTGTAGCTACTAATGTGAAGTTTTTTTAAGATCGAATGAACCCTGTGAAGCAATATAGGAAGCCCTATGACTATTCAAAGTTGGAGAGCGCTTCATTTTTTTGAAGACTTCATGGATGTTTTACATCAACATTCTATGGTACCGGTATATAAATATTTGACAAATTAAAATTTCAGTGCTACATCCATATTCTCTGACTTTTTATCACTCCATCATTCTGTAATTCTTGGAAGCCCATTTGATATCAATATATGATAATTTGCAAGCCCGCTTATCGTATATATTTAATACCGTTTTCTATTTTTATGCAATGTTCAAGAGAGAAAGGAAGTTATATGTATTATGTCGTTCTCTGTGTATGATTTTATGAATGCTGGAAATCAATGAAGGATTATTAGAAATTACTTGCCTCTCTGTATAGGCTTAGTGATCTCTTGTAGTCAGCTGATTCATTTTTCTATAGCAGTCCCGATTGCTAGCTCTATATCTATTGCTATCTTTCGCGGCTGTCGGTCTATGGGATGGAGCACTCTGAATTTGCATTCAATTTGGAGGGCCTGTTTTCCTTGGCTTTTGTCCTTTCAAGCAGAATGTTATGTACTGTTCCGGAGAAATACCTTGTCGTCGTTCCCAATGATTTGTGTTGATCTACCCTGGTCGTTCTGAGTTCCCCACTGCTATTTGCATGTCGGTAGCATCAACGTTGCTTCTAATGCTACGGTCACACGCCATGAACTCAACCCCAGAGGGCAACCTCTAGGGCAACCAATACATATTGTTATGATCCCATAGAATGCCATCGCTACAATTTTATTGTCATGGCTCGTGAGATATATGCCTTGAGATGACTAATATTTTGTCGTTTTTCTTTGTTGCAGTACGATATGTAAAATTGTAGTATGATTTTATGTAATATTATGCCGCAGTACTACTAGTGACTTGTTGAAAGTCAAACCTCTTTTTTGGCGTGTACTAAAAGACACTCAAAAGGCATTTGTTCAGTAAAATTATAGCATGTATGGCAGACTAATAACAAATTTCTTTAAAAAGTTCATTTGTTTTTTTACATACTAATTTGTAAACAATTAACGCTTCCACCTGCTATTAACTTCTACCAGTTTTCCTGCTTTATTCTGTATGAATCCAAATATGAAACCAGGGTTGTTTGACTCTGGTTTGACTAGGCTATATTTATGACAAAGGCATGGCAAATGACAAGCCAGCATAGGAAATGACAACAATTACTGGGCTGGAGATGGATGTTTGCTGCACGGTTCGCTGTAGTTAGAAACTAAGCAATGCCAGTTAGGTGCAGTCGTTTTTCTTTTTCTTTGGACTTGCCCTGTGCAGGAAATTGGCGGATATTTGCATTGTGCATCCATTTACATTACAAGCGATCGATTCGATGACCGGTGTGTATACATTTATTTTAGAAGCAATTTTCTGATTTTTTGAAGTCATATGTCGAAATTCTGTGTCTCAAAGTTACTTTCTTTAAGCATTTTTAGCCTTAGCACTATTGGTTAATACATTTTGCATGCTGCATTCATCCACATTGTTGCTAGTGAAGTTGACTACCGTAACACTGCCCCATTTTTTACATTCCGGCTTGTCAGTTCTTTTATTAAGGTTCATACACCCGTGCACAAATATTTTACATTGTAGTTCTGGGTTTCAACTTTACAATATTAATGGTGACTCATTTCTGAAGAAATTGAAGGTGTTATTTGGATATGTTTGAATGTGTTTGAATATTTTTTTTTGGGCTAGCCATAGCCGCTAAGTCACTTTGTTAGGATTTAAAAATCATTTTTAAACCGGTGGATGGGATCATTTTGATCATTAATGATAGCGTGTATAAAAAAAAACAAGTGTAACAGCAATTTAACCATGTTTCTTAAAATTGGAACGACAACTAACCTAACGCTAAAAACTAGAACCAACCTAACACTAAACTTTATCATGTCTGTCAAAGGAATTATCCTTTTATTCTTGAATTACTTAACCTTTTAAGTTGGTTGCTTCATCTTGTACTTAGGTTGCACTGCCTTGCAATATAATTGCTTGGCTCCTCGGTTGATTCCCAGTCAAGCACAGAAGAAGTTAGGACTGCAATGGTCTTCTTGGTTGAATTCAATTTCACTTAGGTTAGTCTAGCTTCCTCTGTTTGATCTGTGGGTTATTGTGATCTGTCATGGTTTTAAGGGCTTTCAGCGTCAGGGCAAATTTCCACTGTTTGATGAAAAGTTCAGTCTTTGATCAAACTTTTTGCATTTTTATCAAAATTCCAGTGTGTGGTTAAAACTAAGCTGAACAGTCCAAATTCCAGTGTGTGGTCAAACTTCACCTGTTTTATTCAAATTTTACAGTGTTGTTAAACTTAGGGTCTCTTTCAACCATGCATATTTTGCATGCAATATTGCATGCAAAATTTTTAAGGCGGACGGAGGACCATTGTCATGACAACGATTTCCTTAACTAGGTTTTATGCATGGCTTGTTCCTTAACTGGGTTTTATGTACGGCTTGCATGAAACCCAGTTAAGGACATTTTATATTGTAATTTTCTTAACATGGTTGCATGCAAAATTGAATGCAAAATATGCTTCATGGAAAGGAGGCCTTACACTGTTTTATCCAAATGCCAGTGCCTGATCTAACTTCAACTGAGCCAGTTGTTGTCCAAACAGTGGATTGGGTTATTCCACTACTTTTCACTAATCCACTATTATTCAGCTATTTTATCATCTTCTGCCTTTTGGTCCAACTACTACCTTTTGATCCAAATTTCACTGACGTTTGATGCACGGTGTGACCACTGTTCATTTCAATGCACAGCCTTTTACTGGTTGCGCACCGTCATGTCAGCGTTCTTTCCGTTGTATAGCAGCAACACAATTTCATCAATTATGCCTTCCGCCTTCATTTGCATTCATTTGCACATAGGCGCGGCGGTGGCCGGCGGGAGATAGCGAGTCGTGTCCGCCCGATACACCGCGGTTCACCGGGCGCGCGGTAGGGGGCCTGCGTGGTGAGTGGGGCTGGGGGGTGCCAAGTAATCCCGAGTGCTAAGCCTAAGTGCCAAACTTGAAAGTGTATAAACCAAGTATATGCATGAACTCGAAATGTGTATACTTTTTATATATCTTGAATGTAACATTAGTGGTATAGGAAATGTATAGTTTTAAACCCGAAAATGTGTTGTTGGAGGTCCCCAGATATGTTGTGTAGTCATAAATCTTAAAATCTGGAAATGTGTAAGGCCTAGTATGTCAGTGAGATCAAAATGAGCAACGAATGAAAATCTGTGAGACTTAGGAGAAGGTGTTGTAAAAGAGATGAAAAACTAGAATTGTTAACTTTATTTCACCAAATCAATGGTAGCAATCGACATAACGAGAAAAAATTTAGTAAAAAATGAATACCCAAGGTGACGCACTATGCAGAGTAAATTGATAAACTTGCATGCGTTCATGTACATTGTACACAAATTTAGTCCCAGTGATCACAAAATGATCTTCAAAGAGAGCAAGCAACGAAGGCGCTACTGGCCGAACTAATGGTAAGAGATAGAATTAAACCTGTTGCTCAAGGGGAGTTGAAATTTGTATCTGAGAACAGTGCAGCTATTCTAAATTATATCTACTGTGTTATTCAAATATTTATGTCATGCCAAAGTTTAAGCTCGCCATTGCACAACAGTGTCAAAATTTGTTTCAGTGCTTTGAATCATCATTAGTGCTTTGAATCACAAATTAGTGGGACCTAGCAAGCGTTTGAATCGCTGGCGCTTTCGTCAATATCGACTCGTTTCAAAACACCGCGTGGCATGGCCGTTAGACAAACACCATTCATTTCTTGTCAATATCATTTCATTTCTTGTCACCACATCTCTGAATCAATCGTCGCTCCGCCACTGCTCGCGGGTGGTATGGAGCGAGGAGCGAGGCTCTGGTTGCCGCTCTACACAGCTGCAGCTGCGGTCTCAGCGGGTGCACTGCCGCGGCCAAGCTGCAACTGTTGCTGTTTCCATCCAGTGACATCTGCGGCCACTTGCGTTAGCCTGCAACGAAGTACCTGTGTGCTCGGACTGTTGTAATGTGTGTGATATTTATAGATGAGCAGGATCTATAAATAGAGCATCTGGAAATGTCGAACAAAGTGAGGAAGAGGGCCTAACTAAAGCCTAAACCAAACGCAACCAAAATCCTAACTTGCTGAACCTAACGCAGCAAACCTTAACAAACAAACCTAACCCTAACAAATCCTCTAGTTAAACCCAGAAGCCATCAGGTTACTTTCAGCGTTTATCCTGAACGGCTGCTGCCTCCCTTCCTTTTCGTGTGACAGCAAGCAGTGGCTGCTATATATAGTTCTGACACGTGTTGTACCTGTTGCTTGCATGCGGCCGAATGCTCTTGTTTAGTTGCAGCATGTACATATAATTGTGTGAGTACGATTTCTCTCCTAGAATAGGAGAGATTTCTCTCCTATTCTAGGAGAGAAATCGTTAGTCTGTTAGATTGGGTTTGTTTGTTTCGAGATTTGAGAACCGATGTATAAGTATATATGCAAGACAGGATAAAATTTTAAGGATTTCTGATCAACCGTTGCAAACCGCTCGGAACTCTTTAGGGTTAGTTTGCCATTAGTTTAGTTTAGGATTAGGTTGGGTTGGTTAGATTAGGCCAAAGTTAGATTATCTAAGTTTTTAAATTGTTGATTTTTTGATTGTCAAACGAATATGGATCCTATTGGCTTGTGCTACGCTCGTTGGCGCAGATTGTAGATTGTATATTCGGTCCAGGCACACTACAGGAGCGTACGATAGAGAACGAGCTGGACGCGATCGTGTGGTGTCGCCACCGTGCGGCCGATAATGAAGGCTACAGGCAGCCTGGCGCTGTCTGCCCGCTGATGCTTTATTGATTTCTCTCTCACTGTTTGCCTTTCGCTCTCTCTTCACTCGCGCCTCGCGCTCCGCGTCCGCCGCGCCGCGGATACCCATGAAATGGTTATCTTTCCTCGGCTGTCTCCACGTGCGCCGCGTACCCTTCCTACTGTCGTCTCTTGGAGGGGGGAAGGAGAGGAGCGCCGCTCCTTCTTGCTTTCTCCTGTCGTCTCTCGGAGAGGGGAGGGGCGCCGCTCCCCCTTCCTGCTTTCATCCCTGGCAGAGGGGAGGGGAGAGGCGCTGCTTCTCCTTCGTTCTTTCGTCTCTCGGAGAGGGGAGGGGGAGGGGGGATTGTTGCCGACCGCCCACATCTTCGCTTCCTTCTTGCACTCAGTCGTTAACGGCACGCAGCTGTGGGTGTGGGTAAAGCGTGGGCGTGGGTGTGAGACTGTTTGGCTCTGGGTGATGGGGGATGAAGTGGAATGTTCTATCTAATACATGCTGACTTTTTGTGGGGTTTTTATAGAATGGTAATCTAGTTTGATTTATACTTGCTGGAGCATTGTTGAGATTTTGCTTGATGCTTATAAATAATGTTGCAAATGGGTGTGAATGTCGCTGCGCATATTTATCTTGTAGTCATCTTAATTGTGTAATGCATGTATAGTTGATAGCACTTGATATTGCAGTGGCCTTCTTCTAATTGCTGGATGTGCAAAAGGAGCTTTTGAGGCAATTTGTAAAATTTGTGACCTGCTTATGTAAGGAAGCGTTTTGATTTTGAGCAACTGTCAGCTTACGCTGCGCTTTGATATGCACTTTCTTCTGCTGTTGCCATCGCTAAGCAGCTATACTGGCGCCATTGGATCTTTTATGATCTTGAGACAATTCTTGAGTCATTTCCCCAGCTAGTGTCCAGCGACGGTCTTGTTGATGTCCACGCTCCGAGCACTGCCCGCTCAGCCCCCCCCCCCGTCCCCGTCCCCGCCCCCTGACCGCACCCCCTCTCTGCGCCTGATGCGTGACACCTCCCCCGCCCTCAGGCCTCACATGGCACACATTGTTCACTGTTTTGCTAAGACCGCTCGACGGCGACAGACAGGTACACGCTGTGTCACTGTGTGCTGCTACTGCTGCTGCTGCTGCTGCTGCTGTTGCTGTTGCAGCTGCTGCTGCTGCTTCTGCTGCAGCTCGCTGTCTGCTTGTTGGTGTAAACAGTACTTGTGGCCAGCATGGCGCAACAGTGACATGTGAATGTTATCGTTCAGTTATGGCTCGAAGAGGCTAGAGAGTTTTGATGCAGTTTCTTGATGTGTTCATTCTCACGCCTGCACATAATTATTCATAATTGAACTTCTTTGAAGCGCTGTTCATCAGGCCCGGTAAGCGATGTTCATTACTTGAGCTACATTATTTGCTTTAATTTGTATGATCTTTATTTTACAGTTGCAGCAATGTACAGTAATTATTTAGTAAAAAATACCAAGTACTAGACCTAGTAGCCTGGTAGGTTTTTTGTAATTTAAGGATCGTGTGTATTGTGTAATAAGAACGACTTAAGATTTTACTGTCCGGTTCAGTACCGTGCGGTACCAAGCAAAGATTCGCTCCCCCTTCTTTAGTCGTCTCTTATCTCCTGAACCTTTTACCCTGGAAGCTCTGGGCTGCAAGCCAAGGATTTAATGCCCCAGCATGCAGGGGGTCACTACTCTAATAGCCTAATGTCATTAACAATTTCGGAGAACAAAGAATAGATTTGCAGCCCAGAGCCCCGGGCCGAGTAGTGAAGGGCTACTAAACATGGGAAAGTGATTCTTTGCTTGGCCTCGACACTGAACCGGACTGTAACAGTCATTGTTGCTATCACACCGATGACACTGAATGTTTTCTGCATAACGATTTAAAAAATAAATTGAGAGTTTTCATTGATCACAGTGGCTGTTGAAAAGAAACAATTTATCAGCTGTCGTCAGCTCAGGTCGGCAGTTGGGCCTAAATTTCAAAATATATTGTACATAATATAACAATAGAAAGGCTAATTTTGAAATGAACTTATGCCTATGCCTTCACTGTACACCTGCAAACTAAAATCAAGGTAGCGATCTTTCGCTGGCAATAGTAATGTTGAGAATTCAAGTTAATCGTTAAAATCGCCATCTTGGTCAGCACACTGTGTCGCAGAACAGTGTACCAAATTTTTAGCCGATACGCAAAACAGGCCTGTTTTGCGGAGTGTTATATCTTATTCTCTCAGATAAGTTTTTGTCTTTGTTACTACACAAGGTCCTTTAAACTCAGAGGAGAGAGAGATTAGTAATATAAACCTATGTTATATAATGTAAGATAAACCTAACATAACAATAATTCTACAATGATAGCGTTGTTATTATTATATTTGATTATATTATATTTTAATGTTTAAATACGGAATTGATGACTTTTTGAGTGTTGTTCTATAGTTTCAGCAACGGTGGACTATTATGAAAATTTTGTCTGCATTTAACTGGTTGTCTATTGGCGTGAGAAACAAAGCCGTTTGGGAAAAAAGTCCAATAAAATTATGTCACTCATCGATGTCAGTTTTGAGTTGATAGCATGATTTGTCAATTATGTTAAGTTAAGCCTAATATTCATTCATCATATAGCCTACTGATAATATTAATAGTGCGTGACGCCCCAACGATCGACAAGACCAAGGGATAGGGAGACTAGGCGATACAGTATATACTGAGTTAGCGATATCTTCATTCACCATATACAGAGTACAGAGTGTATCACATGAATCATCGGTGTCACACGGATATCTCAAGTTTTGTGCATCTGTAAAGTATATAATGCTTCCTGATTGTATCTAGTAAAACAATTATTTTGCTATTGCTAAGGCTACATGACCTATGCAGTTAACACTAGCGCGTGATGGAATCAATCCTGATATTGCTAGATGTGAAGCGCAGGAGGTCATGGTTTGCAGCGCGGCTGCTATCGTGTGGTCAGCACATGTGCCTAGAAATGGGACGTGAATGTCCAGCAATATGGCAACATAAATTTTGACTACCTAGTATAAAAGGGACAGCGATGCATAATATGCATATTGTAGGCGACTACAAGTCATATTGCCACGGCCACATACTATTGGATTAATGCGATAATGTAATACATACACGTGTTGTAGCCTACATGTGAAAACATGCATGTTTCAGTCACAGCTGAAAGAACTGCTGTTGTGATGATTGATATAGCATTGTGAGACGCTTTGCTATCGAGCCTTGCTCCTCCTGTTGTGCAGACGCTGCATGCCTAAACCCAGAGATCTTTGACAAGGGGAGATACGAAGCCCACGCCCACTTTCGGTTTTCTATGCGACCATTTTGATCCCGCTAGATCACAGCGAAGTTCAAACAGTTACGCTATCGTGAGTGAACGTTTAGGCAATATTTCATTCGCTAGATGACAGCGCGCGCGTCGGATACCGTTAGTTGTCATGACAACAGTTGATGCTGAAGACATTTTAATGTCGAGAATTTTTATGACTCACCCTGGGAGCTCTATGCTGCTCCTTTAACCCCAGTCTGCACTGGAAGTTACCTTAAGAGCCACTTCTTGGGATTAAAATGGCGCCTGTTTTGTTTACAATGGACAAGTCTGTTAGGTCACTTCCTACTCGCCCACATTCGCTAAACCCTGGCAACAAAGGGGAATGAAAATTGTCATTTGAGTCCAACAGCATAGTTTTTTCGACTCATAGTTGATGTGGAACAAAGTAGTTATTTTCTGAGGTTGCTAAGGTAGTTTTAGTCTGATATTTTTAGCGCTTGGTATCCCACTATCCTTTCACACTTGCTATATAGACTTTGCTATATATAGTTGCCATATTTTTTATTAAACACCGGAACAGTACAGTGCTGTTTCAGACAAGAATTTCAAATTTAATTGTCATGTTGTTGTGCATCATTGGTTTACAGACCATTTTTACATTCAATGGTAATTAGTATAGGCCTGCCTAGTATCTATATAGTAACTGTTTTGTTGTCGCCGGTGGATATAAATTAGACAGTATTAGAATTAGAATACAGTAGTGTAAATTTAAAGATTTGCATCCAAATACTGTCGTTTTTTCATAATATCTATCTATTGATTTTTTACGTTTAAGTAAGTTTAAGTATCGTATTTAAGTAGGTTATTTCTTTTTACGCTGGAGATTCATCAAGTTATAGATACTCTATAATAGGCGATAATACTGGTAGATACACACATATATAGAATACAATGGTACAGTCACATGCATGCGCAGTTGATTCTTGCATGTGCCCTGAGCAACGGTGGGATGATTGAAAGCATATCGACGCGCGGAGAATAACTTGGCGCCAATCATTTCTAAGGGAATTTAATAATGCATAGAATGCCTGCGCGTTGGGTGGCAGTTGACTCGTGAGTCAATTGATGCTTCATTTAATTTTCCCAGTCCGCTTGTGTGCGTGTCAAGTGCGCATGGGCCGTTGCGTGGAGGAGCAAGCGGATATGGATGATATAGAGGACTGTGGCAGTGGATGGTTGCAGCTGAACGAGGCCTTGTCCCAGGCGTTTCTTACATAGACTACTTTCAGCGGTCTTCATGTTATTGAGGGAGTCTTCAAAATTATTATTTAATATTATAAAATATTATTAAATTATTATGAGGTGATAATCATTTGTGTATATATAGCCTACTATCGAAAGCTTATAGTAATCTTTGTCTTTAGAACATAAGCGTTGCGTTAATAATTGCTGCAGTTGTTGTAACCCCTGCAGGTCGGGGAACAAAGAATTGACCCGCAGCCCAGAGCTCACCGGACGAGTCGTAAAAGGCGACTTAAGAGGGGGAAGCGGTTCCGTTCTTGGTTAAGTCGAGGCCGAGGCACAGAACCGGACTGTAATAGTCTTCGTTACTACACACGGTCTTTAAACTTTAATAAAAAGCTGCAGTTGTGTACAATTTTTGCAATATGTTTCCGATTCTATTTATGTTAGAGATAGATTTATTGCGAAAAGACAAAATGTGACAAAGAGACAAAGATACATCCAGATTTGGAAAAATTATCACAAAAATAATTATCAATATGTTTATAAATCATTTTTAATTCCTGATGCTCTTCCTATTCATGCGTCGATTTGCTTGAGCTGTGCCACTTGGTCTTAATGCTCAATGTTGAAAGTGTACGGTCTTAATCTTCAGTGTTTTTTCAGTAATTTTTGTATTACCAATTGATCTTCTGAGTAGATCTATTTATTTCTGTTGGGCCTTTAAAACTGTTTTAAGTTTATTTCACGATAAGCTGAGCCATGAAGTAACTTAAAAGTACTCAACGTTTGAAGTTACTCTTTAACTACTTAGCGTTATATTAGAACTGGAACAAACGTTTTCAGGAAGAATTCAATCTCGTCCTCTGTTTGTCCAATCGATGAAGGAGGATTGCTGATCAAACACTGTTCTGTTGGCACACTGCTTATGCTGGCAATCCAATATTAATATTTGGTCATTTCAGAAAAATCTGGGAGCCGAGATGGGTCAGATGGCACAGGCTTTAATGTGTACATTGTTGCGATTGAGCATCTTGAATAGACTGCTACTATTGTTTAGTGTTACATATATATGTTTTATTAATGACAATTATCCAGTATAGGACGCAGCAGTAAGAATTATTGCCTTACGACGTACACTGTTAGGCCTTAGGTGTTAGCCTTAAATAGTAGTTAATTCATTTTGATATATAATGAATTTTTATTTTTTTATATATCATTTTTATAGAAGGCAATAATCTCTTGTGGTGTTAGTGCTTTGTCCAGTACGACGTACCGGTTTCTGCCAAATTCAGTTTTTTGATGCGTTTTTCTTTTATCATAAATGTTTCAGCCGCATAGATTAGCTAGCTGCTATAGAGATCTGTTAAAATCTAAATCGTTTGTTGTGTGATTCACAGCGTGTATGGCATATAATACAGCGCTTGTGGCTTCAGTATATATGTCCTTCGTCGTATATATATGTTCTATATATATGTCCTATATATTTGTCATATATATATGTCTCATATATCATATATTTGAAGTACCAAACTTACAATCGAAAGAGAGCTGACAACATTTGAAAAAATATCATTGTCAATTCACATATGCCTACATTAAAAAATGTGATGTTCCCTAATATCAGGAATAACAAAAAAATTCATTCTCCGTTCCTTTTTATGCATCGGCCATTGCATAGAGAAGTTTCCATTGGATATAGGGCCTCTGTATCATCGTTTGTGTTTCTTCTATCCTACTCTCTTTTGCACTGCTTAGTTATTTAAAAACTCTGTCCAGCTATTTTTTCCAGTCTCATCCATGTCGACATTTCAAACGCTTCTACATGTCATCCTCCTTCCTTAATGATCACGCATTGGCTGTAACTTGGTCCAAGTAAAATTATTTGAACATGAGAAAGAAAGTCTTTGAAGTCTTCTCTCTCTCGACGAAGTGCCCGCTGGCATAGTTTCAGTTAAATTGAATTCCTCTATGTTTTCTACCCCCTGCAGGCCGGGGAACGAAAAATTGGCTTGCAGCCCAGAGCTCCCCGGGCGCGTCGTAAAAGGCGACTAAAGAAGAGTGAGCGGTTCTGTGCCGGTTCTCTTGCACAGAACCGGACTGTATATAGTCTCTGCGGGACACATGGTTCTTAAAAAAAACATCTATGTTTCCAAGCGGCGCCAGACGCTGACTTGAGAGAAATACTTCTTAGTGACGACCGTAGCACAGCTGGGTTGACATCATCTTACTATAGGAGTGCCTCCAAATTCAATTTGCTATCAATTCGATTTGCCTCGCGCAGTCGGCCATACATCCTCGAGTTTCTGAGGCTACTAAGAAGCGTTCAACGCAGCTAAATGTGTAGTTAATATATTCATCCTATAGTGGTTTACAAAATGAAGTGATTTATTTCTCATAATTATTTTGTTGTAGGCGCAATGCAAGCATGTTGGATTGAATACAATTTGGCATGCGATAATTAATTGCATTATGATCGTGTCAGCTAAATGTTACTGATCAAGTACCCGGTATTTAAATGGTTTCTAGGTATTATATAGCGATTATTATTTAATTAAAGTGTTCAATTGAAATTTTCTTGTATTGTTTGCAGCTAAATCTTTATATCGCTCTGGTGCTGGCTTTAATGTCGTTGTTCCATACTGGTACGATACAGTATTTGAAGCGATCATTTTGCAGAGCTCTAACTTAATATGTATGTTCACATGTTCGTTACCCCATTCACCGCATCGACATCCAATTTGATTTTCTACTTCAGTATGGGCCCAATTTGCATATGTATTAAAATCCACATTTTAAACCGAACTAGCGTTATCTGTTGAACTCGCACCTCGTTGTACATAGGGCTTGATCTTCCAGTCGCCCGAGATAGCAAAAAAATTGACGATTTTTTTCGATTTGACACATTAGTTCAATTTCGGATTCTATCCAATGCACCAGTAAAACAGTTGATAAAATTGCGTTGGTGAATAAAAGCACAGCAAAAAAGAAATATTGTGGCACATTTTCGATGGTACCGGTAACACGCACTGCCTTGTTGCAACGTTATCCCATTTCACTGTGTCATCGGTGCGCCGACGTCGTTAGGGCTCTGCTGCTGTCATCATTAGCGGTTCTAGCTCATCTAACTCTTGTCTTTTCTCATGCTTAGTCCTGTCCACCACACAGTAGTCCACCATACCAAGTAGGCTACCTTGTTGTTTGAAGGGGTGTGGTTTGCGAACGATGGTATATAGGGGGTGCAGGGCTCGGCCTGCATAGAGCCAAAATTTGGCAAATGGGAAAAGAAAATCAGAAGTGGTGATTTTTTTTAAGATTGGTGAAAGACTTTGGCGAATTTTTTGCGACCTATATTTTTCTGCAATACTAAATTGAGTTTTGTTTCAGAGATGAATGCCAGCCAATTTCTTGTTAAATATTTTTAATGATTTTGCTTTGTCTTTCTAGTTTAGGAACCGCGTGTAGCACAAAAATGCTATATACAGTCCGGTTTTATGAAAGGGAGTCCGCACAGAACCGCTCCCCCTTCTGTAAGACTTTAAGACTGAGACTTTGAGACTTTGCTGTAGTCAGTCTGCAAATATGCCAGTTTGCAAAAAATTAAGCTCAAAGCATTTGGCAACTTAAAAATTTTAAGTGGCAAAAAATACACATTTTGGCGCCAAAGTGGCGAATTTTTTTGATAGCCCAGGCCGAGCCATGAGGGAGTGGTCTAAAATTTGTCAGATCATATAACTTGGGATCTTGTGACCGGAGAAGGGAGGAGCATGATATGAGAATTCTTGTTTTTTGTGTGTATTTTCAGTTTCACTCCTAATTTTACAGTGAGGGTGGTATTGCTCCCAAAATCTCATATGTTTAAATTTCACATTTTTGATATTGGGTGGAGACAAACCCTCATGTTAAATGCCCTAGCGTCCAGTCGGTGATTGGTACTGTTGCTGCCGTGGTCCTGTCCTTGCTTCTACCCTTCCCGTAAGCCCTGGTATGGCTGCCGTGGGCTGGGATCCGCTGCTAGCCTGTAGGACTGACAGCCTGACCGGCCCCGTCAGAGATGCAGTGTCCTCACTTGACATGTCCCATTTTGGTCAGCCGACCTGACCAAAGGGTTCGATGAGGCTCATTATTGCTCTATAAATATATCAGGCCCAAAGTATCCTCTGTGTACTAACTTTTTCTCCCCCGATGTTCTCTCTCAGAACGAACGCACGAGGGGGAGGAGTGCTGACGGAGATTTTCCACTCTTTTTCAAATTGCTCGATTGCTCCACAATTGCTCGATAAAACGACTGCTCGGCGATTGCTCCATCGCACCCTAAATTGCTCGCAAATCGAGCAATTGCTGGAAAAGTGAGAACACTGCAGAGGAGGTGGGGATGGAGACAGATTGATCACATGGTGACGTAGTTAGCGGCTCGGGCTTTATCTATTCATCAGCCTGAAAAGGCTGAAAGCGACAGCTGACGAATGCGCATTGCAATCATGTTTGAGGACTGCTAAATCAAGGGTACCTATACAGAAAAGAGGGGATTTGTTTAAGGACCATGTGTGTTGTGTACTGTGCACTAACAAAGAGCTAACGCAGTCCGGTTCTGTGTAAGAGGGCCGCCACAGAAACGCTCATTAGTCGCATTTTATGACTGTTCCGCGGGAAGTCCTGGGCTGCAAGCCGATTCATTGCTACCCGGCTTGCAGTGGGTGATCCTAAATCAATCAATCAATCAATCAATCAATCAAATTTATTTATTCTGTCATCATATTTCACATCAATCAGGACATATACACAGCAAAAGAAAAGTCAAGTCAAGTACCAAGAATAGACTGCACTGTGCTGTGTGCATTGCACTTACAGACTTGTGAAATCAAAATAATTTACCTATTAAATTTATGGCATATGAGCATTTGGGCCTATTTTACTAGCGTGTAAGTAGATAGGATCATATTTATCGATTCTGTCTGCAGTTGCAGCAGATCGAAGGGTGCTGATATTGAGACAGACTTACTAGTTGAATTGACTCTTAACAATACAGTATGTTAGCTTTGTTTATTATAGTATTTTAAAGCACAGCCTCTGTAACTGAACATCTCAAAGCCTCAAAATATGCAATGATATGTACGCGCGGTCACGCAGCCTATAGTAGATCAGTAAAATGAAATGTAAATTTATGGGCAAACATTAGCCATAGTAGTAGGCCTTATGCTATTTTGGTGAGGTGAAACTGTCAGTATCGTACTCAGAATTGCATAGTAATGAATCTATGAATATCAATTGATCGTGAGAAATTTCTCATTCATCCAAGTTCTCAACGTAACCTATACCACGTTACCAAACCACATTTATGAAAATAACAAAATGTAATCGGTGTCTATCATAGTATTTCTATTTCGGCAAGTGAGGTGTAATAGAAATGAAGCTCTTTGATGTGAGGAATGTTGCCTGGCGTGGAACATTCATATTTTTAGCGCTCCGGAGAGTATTCCCAATCTCCATGCATCTTGTTCCGATGCAAATCTTGCTTTATATGACAGCCTTGGAGCATGCATGGTAAGAGGATCATGAGATCTATGTAAGGGGATCAGAAGAGATATAATATAAGGAATTCAGCTGTACGATCAGATTCATTCTAAATGAGCTCACTTTCTTCTCTCTCATTTGGCTTTGAGATTTTTGGCTTCTTGAATTCTATCTTTCCTGAAATTTTCTGATTGAAATTTTTTAAAGAATGCAAGCAACTCATAACAAGACAAACAATGACACGTCCACGTGACGTCATTGCAATCACGAAATTTGGTATAATATTAATAATAATATTAATATTAATGAGGATCTGTGCCGATTAATTCGCCAGGGCTGCGATCCTTGTCCCGGTCCAATTGCATCCCTCGCTGTATCTGCAAAGAATTTGATGCTTAACACTAGGGTGTGGGGGATGTGCAGGGATGTGCGGCATGTATAATTCTCATGCTTTGCAAGGGCTGTAATTCGGATTATTGCTGGAGTTATGTTAGGGCGAGGTCAAATTTATGTCTTGGGTCAGAGTTAAGGTATGGGATATTTCATAAGGCTAGATTCAGCTTCTTGATATAAATTCATGCACTCGCAGATATCACGGTGAATTAGCTTTTTGACTAGCTGTCTTTTTGTTGTGTTTTAAATTTAATGCTACGTATTTTATAGAAAAAAAACATAATATTCAACAATATTTCAGTATAATAGAGTTTAATCACACAGATAAAACTGCTGCGATGGTCGATAAATATAATTTAATTCATCTAGTGGAATCGCTAGGCTGATATATAGTGGCGAGCTCCGTAGGCTGATATTTAGGCCTACTTGCGTAGGCTGCAGAAGCAGCCATAAATACATTGCAGTAGGCTATTAATCTTCAACAGTTACTAGGCCTGTATTTAAACAGAAAGCTAGGC
>JAQIWG010003114.1:0-18608 GCA_034695025.1 Chamaedrilus cognettii
AATACACATTTCCCACTACTATAATACACATTTCCCACTACTATAATACACATTTCCCACTACTATAATACACATTTTCATCAGCGAGGATTGTACAATAACGAGACTTTGCAAGACGAATTGCGGATAATAAGACAAATTACAGAAAAGAGTCACAATTTATCATAGAGTGCAGGCATATTCCATGAATGTTCTATGCCTTTTGTGCCTTTCTATGCAATTCTATGCCTTTTGTAAAGCAAAAATTTGTACAAGAATTATTATCATCAATGCTCTTTTAAAAACACCATCACGCTCTTGCAGTCTAAGCCGTCAAGTCAATTTCAAATGAAAATTTATATTCCTCTGCGTATTTGTATTTTTCGAGGAGTTTGATAGCGCTGGAGGAGAAATATTGTTTCAACTAGCAAAGATCATTCAGTCGAAGTGGTGTTCATCTTTTTCAATCTAATCTCTCATCACGGTCTGATGCCCGTGCTGGCAAGCTGTAGCGTGATAGAGCGCGGATTTGGCTTCCTGCAATATGCATGTCCGCGCGATCAGTGCTCGACAGGCAATCTATGATCGACAGCAGGGTTCCCGCAGTGAAACGGAGGCGATGCCTTTTCATCGGGACTATTTTAGCAATAATATTGTATTATATAACTGATTTGATTAGCAACATCGGTATAATTTGAAAGGTTCTCTGATGGATATATTTAGGGGATTAATTGGAGTAATCGGGGATAATTTGGCGGTGATATTGTATTAAATGATGGATTCAATTTGAAATATTGGTCAAATTTAAAGGGTCTCGAGGAATATGATTATTTAGGATATTCCGGGACAATTTTGCAATGATATTATACTATATCACGCATCTAATTTGCAACATTTATTATAGTTTTAAAGGGTCTTTGACTGACACGATTTAAAGTATGTTGCATGTTATCTTCAGAATTGTATGCATGGTAGACCTACGGGTCTTTAAAAGAAAACTATTAGAATCAGATTGTAGTGAGTCTATGGCAGTAGGCGTAAGCTGTGTCTAAGCATACCGCACTGAGTCGTGGCTTTGTAACTGCAAAGTCTGCAAACCTTCCAGTGACACCGCATCGGGGAGGGGGGGGGGGCATCCCTATCAAAAAAATGCAAGGCTCATATAAAATCATACAGCAAGTAATACATTGGTAATATCACCAACAGACTGGAAGCAAATAGTATCCGCAGCTCTTGCCCATAAATGTTTTTTGGTCCGCCCTACCTGGGGAGTAAGTTACGACCGTTGCATCATCGCTCCTGCGTGGATATTCCGCCAGTTGACGCATCCTCTCGGACTCACACGGTCGCCTATCTCCGCAGAGCCCGTTATCGAGCGGGTGTACGGCCCGTTATCAGCGCCGCCGCCCTACTGCGTTTAATGCGCGTTTGAGCAGGGGAAGGTTGAAGCACGTCCGCGACAATCCAACGTGTTCACCGGTGCAAGTCTTATTGTCCGAGGGTCGCGGCTCCAGGGTGGGATTTGACGAGGGGCTGAAAATTGAGAGGGGGTTAAATCCCCCCAGCTCAATGAGTGACCCTGTGGTCATTCTGACAGTAAACCCTCGACCCCCTAGATCAGTCGGCCCTCCGTGTTATTTAAACCTATTGTATAGAAATTTTTGACTTTTGTCGAAGTAGTTCCGGGACTTGTGACTCCCACCCCCCCTCTCTGGTCATGAGTTTATTTGATGTGTGATATGACGGGCTCGGAGCTCTCTACTTACTCCCGCCCCCCTTCCTCGATCGTGAGTTCGTTTTGAGATAGGAAAAAGTATCTAAGTTTCACAGAAAGTTCGACCCCGCAGCTTCTTTTTGACGAATACCATCCGGTGTGCAGCTTTGAAGGCTGACCGGTGACGAAGGGTGGTTAGTGTCAGGTTCAGACGTGGCGAACATTCGTTGCATCGAGTTTATAGATCGAGCGCATCTGGATGATATCAGATTTAGCAAAAGGGGGTTCACTGCTTCGGCATATATGTGTCGCACAATATGAGCTGAGCTTATCTCCTATACGAATATTTAATCATATCATGTGCTGAATATAAAACACAATTTTGATGTACGCTTGGTGATGAGAAGTCTGTTTGACACTTATGCAACACAGTTACACTTTATATTTTACTAAGCAAATAAGCTCTGTACTACTTTTCCAATTGGCGCTGGACAAGTTTCCTAGTAGGTGCTAAGGTCTCTTTTATTGTTGGTTGTTTCTGAATGTAGCGTCAGCGTTTCTGTTATTATGACTGGCAGATTGTCTAAACCATTGATATGAGTGGCTGTTGAATGAATCCAAGTCTTTACTTCGTAGCTCGGTCAGAAGGTTAATAAACAAGTTTTCGGAGCATGATAAAACTTCAACAATGCAAACGGAGAGACGCAAGAAAAAGAAGAGAGACGATGTAATGTACTGGTTAGGGCCTGGCGATGATAATTTTCAGATCAGGAGTTTGAATTTCAACGCTATATAGAAATTGCAAAACTATGGCGTTATAGCACCCCTTCAGCACGGCTGTTAAACACGCAAGTGTTGGGCCAACAGATACTTTATTAATCTGGTTAGCGTCACAAAGGGCATCGGGCCATAAAAAATCTGCTCCTGCAATCCTCCCCAGAGGGATAAATAGTTTATGTTCGTGTTGAAACTTGAAAATTTGTCAGAATGGACAGCCAAAAAGGCGGTTAGTTTTTTGTTAACTTTTGCTAAATATAGCACAAGTAAGACACGAGTAAGAGCTGTGTATAGTTAACTCACTCAGTAGACTGGAGTCGTGATGTTTAGCTCTCCTGATTAACCAGCTTAGGGCAATTAATCCCTGTGTGTATCATAGGTCCATATTCAACTGCAAATTTTGTGACACGGTATGTCTTCGGAAGACTTCGTTCCAAGTGTTTCCTTGCGTATCCAGACACCATGACTTTGTTTAGTTGTACATTTTCCGATCTTCTTCTTCGCTCCACTCAGAACGGGACAATTTCTGGCGCCAGCTAATAATTGTCCTCGCTAAGTGTAGGGCTTATTAATTTTGCCGTGCGCGAAAGAATAACAGGATAGAACAGCCAGTGTCCTGGGTAGTATCCGTCCCTAATCTATTGAAGGTAGTGTTTTTTACTGTTGCGCGTAATGATTATGCACAATACAATCATTGTATGTTGTTGATTATTCAGATTTGTTTCTTGTAAAGGGTGTATAAAGCGGATGCACAATATTTATTCAATTACGATGACATAATTTACTGTTAATAATTTTTACGCGCACTCATCAGAGATCACAGTTAAAGTCTTGGCGTTCCAATAATTAATTTCATTTTCCTAAAATATGACTCTGAAATGAATGAAAGAAAATCTTAGGAATTATTCAGTAGTCAGACCACAGGCACCTGTACAAGTTCTGCAACTTCAAACATACAACATCACATACTTCAAACTTGTAACTAGGCCCCTTACTACTTCATTACTTCAACCATGCAACAGCTGCTGTATGCATTGTATATTTTCCGGATTTACAGGTTCTGGCCATGAATTAAATACCGACTTAATCGTAGGTAGCTTTTGTTATGAACCTTTGCGAAGATTGAAATTTATGTGCGTTCGTCAAGCTTTGAGCTAGACATCTCGCTCTGGCCTTCTATTTAAAATTTGTGACTTCGCCCCCTCTCGGTGAATAAAATAACGACCATTAATTACAGACTACTGAGAGTAGCACTGCCATCGAATCGACTTGTTTTGGTGGACTCCGAGCAAATATTGGCTAGACAGGAAGGAGTCCGGCGAGCTAACCACTTAACCAAGTCGTGACGACCAATGCGGAAATTGAGAACTCGCCTGCGGTGGTCCATATAATAATATTGTTGGACGAGTGTAATTGTTAAACCAACAATGTAATTGTTGGCTTTGCTCTTTTGTATGGCGCTGTTTTTTGTTATATACAGTTTGTGTTATAAGGATGGGATCTTCAGTTGCAGATTCGAGTAGGCCTATAATTTATAGCGCGTGAGAATAAGTGCAATTTGTTTACAATTTTCTGAATCAAAACTCTTTTTGATGTGCATACATCAATGCTATTATTGTAATCACTCCCTTCGGCACTTTTTTGATGTGAAAAATGGGTTACAAGTTACACTACTAAACGATTGGATTCCTGGCGCATTGATACGCATTGGTTGTTTGCAAATACTCACCTCCAGCAAGTAGGCCTAGGCGTATAAAACATGAAGCAAAAGGCTCATTGTAATACTTAAGCTGTTATCCCCTTCAAGATTCGGATAAGCCTTTGAAACAGATTCCATCATCCATGTTTACTCTTTCTTCTTCCCTTGTGAAACGTATGAACGTAAACCCTTAAACATCCAACTTTGCTTCCGGGTTTTAGTTCTGGATAATGGTAATGAAATCTAGGGGTGTGATTAGTTCAACAGAGAAGGCCCGACCGGGGGGGGAGGGGAGGGGATGAAAGTCATTAGGCTGCATGGTTTTCCAAGAATCGAGCTCTTAGTTTTCCCCGACTTTCCGACAACACCAAGATTAATTCTTAGTGTGATTTCTTTTTTGTTCAACTTTGATGCTAGTTTCTTCTAAGCGATTTTTATTAAATAGGTAACAATTGTTATTGCACACAGGTTTAAAATTGTCGAAAGCTAACAAGAATATCGGGCAAATGCTTGAGAACGCAAAACCCTTCCTACGCTATTCAAAATTCCCAAAGCCTGGTAAATTCTGAATAGCTGAGCTTCGTCACCGTTTCAGTATTCCGGTCATAACGTCAGGGGTCGTCCAGATTTAGCATGCAAGCAGTCAAAAATGCTGAGGAACGAGGCTTTGCTGAGAAAGCAATTGACGCCACGCTGTAAGGGCGTTGACCCCCACGGAACAAAATTGCGTTACTGCGGTTGGCAGGGGCAATAGGCGGCTTTATCGAATCTCTAGTGGGTCCCTTGCGAAATCAAAATGTTCGTCTCTATTCAAGAGTTCCTTGTAGCTCACTAGAACGAGAATGATATCGCGTTAGTCTGACGCTCGAGCTTGAATATATCAAGGTCTTGGCATAGCGCAAAATGATCTGCACTGAACTCATTTACTTAATTTTGATCTAATTTTGCTTGCAAACTTGCCTTACAATACTTTGATTGACTCCTCCGGTGTTCGTTTTGCGGAACTACTAAGGAGTAGATGCGAATTACTGTATAATTATATGCATTCTGAGTGACGTTCAAGGCTGCTTATAGGGGATTGTAGGGTGAAGGAGAAATAATTTGAGTTCTAAAAATATTTAGTACAATGTTAATATTCTGAAACCAGATAGTTCAATTGACTTTATTCACTCTGTCAGTAGAGTACAGTTTGTGAGGCTCTTAAGATGATACTAATTGCAGTAGGCTATTTGTATTCTGAGTGACGTTCAAGGTTACTCCAATTAATTGATCTAAGTACGACGTTGAGAAAATATCTTGAGATACCGTACTTAGTTTTTTGTTGACAATGTTATAATTGGCATTCCGAAACAAGATGACAAATAAACTTATTATTGCAACATTAGAAGCAAAATATGAAGATTATCAAAATTTCCTCTGCTATCGGCTTCAGCGCCTCCGAAGCTGACCTCTCATTCGCCGAGCCTGCTGGTTCAGAGACTCGGATCCAATGTTGAGATGTTCTGCACGGCCAATGGCATCCCTGCGCCCGGAGTCACGTGGCTCAAAGCAGACAAGGAATTAACCAATCAGGGTCGAGTATCAGTGGTGGAGAACAGACTGCAGCTGAGGACTGTGGAGAAGTCGGATGCAGGTTTATATTCGTGTCTGTTCAAGAACACCGTCGCTCAGACCTCTCACACCATCCGGCTCGTCGTGGAAAGTAAGTAAGACTGCTTCTTCTTCTTTTTTCTTTTCTTCTTTGACTCAAAAATATAAATCACATTTCATTGACATTTCACATTTTTAGGCGTGAAAATGTCTTATAAATGTTCTTACGAGCACTATGTGTAGGCTATACTTGTATTATATCCTCTATTGTATATATACTATACTCTTGTAACGCATGACTAAGGTAATATTTATATGAATGCAGTTTGGTTCATTTAAATTATAAGTATTTTTAGAGTTTTTATGTAAGATTATTGCTGTATTATTGCTACAGTAGTTAATGAATTTTTTTCCAATTTCTTTACTAATCGCAATTGAGATTAATTTTGGTGATATAAGGATAAATATCTGAATAATTAACTAAATTATTGCTGTCATTTTTTTTGCCACCAGGAGAGGACTGGGTGCACACAGGTATGTTTATCAGACCTTTCAAGTGTTAATACCAGTAGTGTGTAGATTTAAAATGCAATTGCTTTTCAATAAAACTTATTACGCAAATGGAAACGAAAAAAACATTAATTGCTAGAATTGAAGTTAACTAAACTACTGGATCAATGCAATTGTGCCAAACTGAAAACCATTATTCTAATGACACAAATCATGTGATCTTGTCATGAATGTAGTGCTTTGAAAGCACAATCTGAATTTTTGTTGAATAAAACAAAGCCATGATTTACAAAACCATGGCGTAAAATACTTAGTTGATATAGCAATAGTGTGCCTAATTTTCAATGTAATACCATAATGCATCACAATGATTGTACTGTACTTTTCTGCTGATACAACTTGTTACTGTTCATGATTTTGTGTCTGCGTAAGTGCAATTAACAGGCTCGGTATCGCAATAATATCAGATAGCTGCTCAAAATAATTGAAATCAGGCAAATTATCACTAGCTAGCGTGATCAGCCACATTTCATTATCTTTTCCTCGAGCCTTAAGCTTGCTACATACTGCCGCGGCACGCTGATGCAAGCAGACGGAGGTATTGTGCAGCGCTGCGAGTCACAATGAAGGCGTGTGACCGTTATGTCCAGTGTAGCGGGCGTCACGGGGACTTATACGGCGATAGATGTCATCCCTCGAGCATAGTGCCATGCTGCTGCAGCTGCTGCTGCTGAATTCTGCTGATGCTGCTGTTGCTGCTGCTGCTGCAACAGACGCAACTATCAATATATGGTGACGATGGCTATTTGTCACCATCGTTATTTGAAAGCGTCTGAAGTGTTATTTGACTTGGTAATTTAGGGTTTGAACCCTAGCTGCGCGACTCCCACTCATCAGAACCCCCCACACCCGTCAGACGACTTTTTACGGCGTGCGCCGATAGGCGAACGCCGTATTATATCCTCCCGGTACCTTCATTTTTCTATTTTTTTTATTTTTTACTAGAAATTGAGCTAAATGATGCATTTGTCACCAGTTACATATACTAGCACTGTTTTAATAAAGTTGCGCGACGGGCCGACACCGGCGCTGGTGTTGCGAAGCGTGGTGCAGGCTAGGCTGTAGGAAATCGTTAGTTAGTTATTTATGGCATACCATCTAGACGCTCCGTGATATCGGCATGTGAAACCACGATCCACCAGTGACTGGGGCCCAGTTGTTCAATCGAGAGTTATTTGGTTTTAAATCTCGAAGCAACTGGCCCATAGAGAATTTTTAGTGCATATAATTTAGTTACCGATGCAATAATACCACGCACATTCTCATAACCTCAACAACTGACCTCGCTTTTCTTGTTTCGCACAGAAAACGCCTACATTCTGTTGTTTTGAACAGACAACGCCTATATCCTCTTGTTTTGCGCAGACAACGCCTACATCCTTGTGCCCCCGACCAACGTGACCGCCCTCGAAGGTTCCCGCGTCCAGCTGCCTTGCGTAGCCGAGGCGCACCCCAACAACCTCACGCACCAGTGGCTGCGCGACGGGGTGGACCTCCCCCTTGTGACGGGCATGATGGCCCGAGCGGGGGTGCACGCGGACGGGAGCCTCATCGTGTCGAGCGTGAGGAGGGAGGACACGGCCTGGTATCAGTGCCGACCGTCCAACGGGCTCGGCAGGGCGCCCACCGCCCAGGCCTTCCTCAATGTCACATGTGAGTGAGGGGGGGAGACGGGGGGTATGGGCCTTGGTAGCGCTATTTGTGAGGGTCTTGAGTGTCTTATAGACCTTCCTCAATGTTACTTGTGAGTGAGGGGGAGGGGTTGAACCTTGTGCTATTGAGTGTTTTATAGACACCTTCCTCAATGTTATTTGTGAGTGCCGAGGGGGGGATGTGTGTATCTTGTACTGTGTAATGCTATATTTTGTAAGTGTATTAATGCCTATGATTATAGGCTGTGGCGTATGCAGAGTACATCCGCAGCCACAATTAAAATTAACTTGTTCAACGCTCAATAATGCGATTATTGAAAGCCTTTTATACGGTTATATAATAATTATTGTACTGGCATATGTTTCTTTCCGCAAAGCATAATTCCTTGTACTGCTATCAGTGTCTAGCCCTGAGAGCTCGCAGAATCACAGCTTTAAGCATATCCGCAATGTCCTTTTTGGCCTTCTGTGTACTTTTCTTTGGTCACTTTCACGCTACTTTGCGTAGACCTGTTCCATTAGGTATTCTCCACTCGTTGCAATTAATCACTAGGATTTTTAAATAATGTCGATTCTTTCAAGAGTAAAAGCTAAAACAAGTGGGATTTATTAGCTAACACCTGCAGCTGCAATGCAAGCACCTTTCGCAGTAATTTCTTTTTCTTGGTTCGCACATGGCTCATAAATTCTCACTGCGCGTGACTTTTGTCTCGATCTTAATTCTAAGCAATGAAAGACGAAAGATCTTTCCAATATAGCGCAATTTCTTCAGTTGGTCATAATTTTGTATCTAAGTACCAATACTATTTGTTCAATGGTTTTTAACTTTCAAAAAGTAGCTTTGTCCTTGTCATTTTTATAGAATAGCCTTTTTGTCAGCATGTTTCTATTTAATACATCTCGAATTCTGGACAGAAAGGTATATTTAATTGAATTAATTGAAGTGAATTGCAGTTGGCCAATGCAGACGGTGTTCTTCGAATAATAATATTTAGGTAGTTTTTAAGCCTCCTCGACCACTAAGTTGATTCTAAGAGTGGATTCTATAGACGTACCTCAACTCCTACTTCGACTTTTACCTTGAACTATAAAGACAATTTAACAGCAGCCCATAACTGCCATTCAAAAAGCTTTTTGCTTAGTCCATTTTTATTAATTTACACGTCGTTAAATTAACGTGACGTAACAGATTTCAAGGAAAATGATTTTCTGTTTTCACTGATTTAAAATTATAGTGATTTCAAATAAATTTGTGCCTCTAAAATTTCCAAATAAATCTAGAGTTTTTTCGAACGGCAGTTATGGGCTGCTGTTAAATTGTCTTTCTAGGTCCAGGTAGGAGTCGAGGTAGGAGTTGAGGAACGTGTATAGAATCCACTCTAAGCTCAGATGTCGCTCTTGCAGCAAATATTCAAGGGGAAACGCAGACCTTCTGTTTGGTTGATGTTATCAAGGTATTGAACCGGGGTATTCAGGGGAATACCCCACTGCGGAAGTATTTTGGTTACTAAATTGAACTTCTAGAAGTGAAATCTGGAAAATTTATGGACATTTAAATATTTTTTATGTGATATTTTATTCACACAAAATTCTTATTGATTGAGAACGTATAATTTATTAAAGGCTATGCTTATTCAAACACTGAAAATTGAGTAGTAGAGTAAAATTGAATTTATGATATATTCTCATGGACAGAAGCTATCCCTCCATGAAAATAAAAAGTTTTTGTATACAGGTGTCTGGGATTTGATTTGAAATTGCTAAGTAATGATTATTAGTGTCACATGCGCACTGCCTGTACAACATCCTGTTGGAAGTCATGTGGTGGTGACATTGAAGAAGTAGAACCAGGTTGTATTGCGGTGTTTAGACAGTAAAACAGGCGTTAAATTCACGTTGAGTATGATTACTCTCTTCAGCCTTCACGTGTTTGCAATCAGCATACACTGCAGCAGCAGTAGCCAATGACCCGAATAGACGATTTTATATACAATCTTTGTACACAGGTTACTGACTAAGGAAATACAGTGATAATACCATTGGAAAGTGAAACATTTTGGTCAAGTCATGAGTTACATAAGTTGTTTTAAAGACAGAGTTTATTTCTTAAAGTTTCAGCTCAGACTTATTTCAATTAAGGTTAGTTGCAGAAGTTAAATAAGTTTTAGGTTAAGTTTCGTCAATAATCATTTGGTTAGATTGCATACTATGCATAGTATATTACTCCCTGCAGATCAAGTAACAAAAAATTGGACTGCTGCCAAGAGACTTTGGTGTTTTGAAGGCGACCAGAGAAGGGAAATCGGTTTTTTTCTCAGCCCTGAGACACTGAACCGCATCGTAATAGTCTTTGTTACTAAGCACGGTTCACAAATTCTGAGAATCTTCTAAATCCGCATGGTATACCGCGTAAGTATAGGTAATATTAGCTTATTTTGATGCTAAAAATTAGATAATCAGAAATCACAGCCCGGGTCTACGGCTACCCCATGGTGACAAATTTACTTAAAATTCTGTCTGATTACTGGACGCATAACAACGATATCATCATGGCTGCAATGCCGCTGTCACAATTGGGCACCGTAGCGCAAGAGTCACCAATGATCCCGGCTGGTTGGGTTGTTGAGAGGGGGCAGACGGAGACACAAGTTAATGGATCTCTGACACGGGACACGGCCCTAAATAAAACCCCGCTGCAAGCGCAGCGACCGGCGTCACACTTCTCGTCCTTAGGCTACTGCGCTATTTTTTAGCATTTTTTTTCTAATTTATTCTAAGCATAATTTATTCTAAGCCTAATTGTAACCCTTTTTCATCTATTGTTTCATACAATGTTTACCTGAACAGTATAATTATAATATCAGATTGTGTGAAACAACAAGGACCAAGCAACCAAGCAGGGGAAACAAAAATCTTTGTATGGGCATTCACCTCTACTTAACCCTTACAAGGCTGTTTGTTAAGGACGATTGAAAAGAAGTTTGACAATAACAATGTCATAACAAAAATTGATATTGTAAAAGCACAAGGAAAAAAGCTCATAGAACTTAGATGGCATACGCACGTTTTAAACTTAGTAACAATAGCCCAAAGCCTAGCATAAGCCTAGAAACAATTGGTCAATTCTACCCTAAACCTAACATAAACCTATCCCTAACCTAACGTTGAAATAGCAAAAGCAAGAAAAAAAAACTAAACGCGAAGTACGCTGCGGGTAGTTGGTTTTAGAATCCGTTTCGGCGCGTCTTGCAATTCTATGCCTTCGTTGTTGGTGATGAGGCGGTAGCGTCTGTATGGCGAGGACGGATCCAGGGGAGGGGATGGGGGGATGTATCCCCCCCCCCCACCAGCATAAAAATGTTTTTTGTGGTCAAAAAACTTGTTGATAAAACAGTGGCAGATGTAACAATGTGCAGTGTCAAAATGTGTGATGCACGAAATCTTGTGAAAAAAGGCATATAATAAGTCAAATGTTAGAGAAAGATGACCTGGAAGTATGGTTATGGATAGAGTTGGATCGATGGATTTGATGCGGCGCAAAAAAGTTCCGTCGGTAAAACCTCCCCCCCCCCCGCTCGTGAGTTCGGCTCGGACGGATAATCTAAAAGACATGTACAAAGCTATAGATATCCATCCCCCACCAACGAATCCTGTATCCGCCCCGGCTGGATGGTGACTTCATTTCTCGTCGTGTCTGTAATTTGGATCGCAAGCCGCGTCGCGCGTTCGGTGTAGTTGATCATTAAAGAGCAATTATTAAAGGGAATTAATTCCGTCTTCCCTTTTATTAGCGAACTCGAAACTAAGTACACACAATATTCTAGCAATAATAATGTGTTTGGTGTGTAGTGGTGCACTAAGTAGAACCTTACATGTAGATGCCGCAGTAGCGATGTCATATTGCGCTTAGAATAATTGGAGATTTCATTACCTCAAATTGACAGTTGTGCAATGGTAAATTTTTGAAAAAAAATCTAAATTTTTGTGAACACCCCCCCTCCCGTGCAGAACTCAAGAGCGGGAGGGGCGGGGTGCTCAAATGTCTTTTAGAAACGAGAATTTTTTGCACTCAAATTTACAACCGCACCGTTTCAGATTTAGAACTACACAACCAAATCTTTTACAGCTGCATAATTTTCAATTTTAAACTACACATTCTGTGCTTTGAACTAAACGTTCAAAAAGACCCTGTCGTTTGGTATCACTGCGCAGACTTTCCGCAAGTGAAATCACCGTTGCCTTCCACCGTCTACCTGCCACTCGGCATGCTCGGACGGATCGACTGTCCGACGGACGCCAATCCCGCGGTGGTCCGCACGGTCTGGTCCAAGAACGATCAGGCGATAGTTTCTATGCACCAGCTCAGCGAGTTTCCGACCGACCATCACTACAGGTGGGGTTTGACTTGATGTTTTAGAGACCCTTTCCTTTTCTTTGAGGATGAGGGTCTTTGAAGAATTCTTCAATAATTTTTTTTTCTTCTTTGATTTCCTACCCCTGCAGGCCGGGGAACAAATAATTTGCCTGCAGCCCAGAGCTTCCTAGGCTTGTAAAAGGCGACTAAAGCAAAGGGGGAGCGGTTCTGTGCCGGCTCTCTTGCACGAAACCGGACTGTATATAGCCCCTGTGTGCTACATACTACAAAACTACAAAAAAAGCTATGTTTTTTCCTGTGTTCTGTTTTATTTTTCGTTTGTTACAATTTCCTTTTTGTTTATTTTGAATATTTCATTCAATGCTTCTTCACGTGTTAAGACATATTTCAATTTGAAAGAAATATTTAGTTTTAGTAACTGGCGGACTTCCTGTACTTTGATGTGAGGGTTGCAGATAGGGTTCCAAGACGTCCCTTGTTTTAGGGGTCGTCTATTATTGGAGCCCAATTGTCCCGTGTGACTCATAAAGTGCATAAGGGACGTTAATTATTTCTTATTTGGACCCAGGGCTAAATTTTCATCATGTGGTTACGACAAAACTGCACTCTTTTGAAAGATTAGAGCTTTGAAGTTCTAAATTATAATCTATTGTGCATTAATTAGACTAATTCTGGCACAAATCGTTCATATTTGACTATAATAATGTATGCTTAGGTTTTGTTACAATCGTATGTAAATCTATGACCAAAATTGTGACAACGTGTAGTGTATGTATCATGTAGCGAGAAGCAAGTGCTGTGCTAAGTAGCGAAAAATTGTAATGTACGGCATTGTAATTTAAAGTAGCGAAAAATTTAAAGTAGCGAAAAATTTCATCGTGAATTGTGAATATTTTTTTTTCTTGTTGGAACGACGAAAATCTGGCGACAATAACTACAGGGTCAGTCGGCAGGGGTCGCTGCTTCTCAGGCCAGTGCTGCTGACAGATGTCGGCCGGTACTCCTGCACGCCGCACTCATCCTTGGGCAGCGGGCAGCCTTCTACGCCTATACAGGTCTTTGTGCAAGGTGAGAGTATACATTAGCGGTATACAGGGAGCATTAGCAGGGAGCAGTTGTTCAAGTGTTTGTACAAGTATACATTTGTAGTGAACAGTGTATGCTGATTCAAGTGTGTGCACAATGGAAGTCTAAATTAAATATCATCTTTGGTTAAAGTTTTATGCCGCACCTGGACTTTTTGTTCTAATTTTGTGTTGTTGAAGAGATAATTATCTGAGATTGCTTAGATCAACAACATTAAATTTTCAATATACTAGTAGATTGCAAAAAATTGTTATCAGACATCAAAGCCAAATGTTTGAGATTTGAATGCATAGCCTGGTGAATCTTTTCGAGAATAATTATGTAATTGCTTGCCTTCATACTATAGTCTAATGCTGACACTATTGTAATCCTAGTTCTACTAACATCCAGAAAAGGTGTGACCGCAGTAAGGTTCTGTTACATTAAGATTTTGTTTTGAATTCAGACGATATGATTGATGAATTTAAAAGTTCATGTATGTACTCGTTTCAATGTAGATCCGCCTTTCTTTACGACGCGGCCCCGCGCAATATACCAGCGCTCCCCGACACAGTCGGTTACGATGCCTTGCTCCGCTGAAGCGAAGCCTAAACCTTCCGTCTCTTGGAAGAAGGTGAGCTTTGCGCTAGTGTTCTGTGACAATGATTCATTTATCTTCGATAACTAATGCATGAAAAAGGGAGTGAGACGTGCAAAAAATGAAAAAACGTTTGATGATAGGAAAAAGATGTGGGAAGATACAAGATTATTAAACGTTATTTTCTGACTGCTTGAAGTGAATTTCTGTTTTACAATAAGCTTCTTATTGCACTAAGCCATCTTTTATGATATCGAGCGGAGTATTAAGGTCAAAATTTTCAATTTTTACTTCCATTAATTTATACGAACATTCATAATGTTGTAGTGGATATAATGTGTTTGATCCCTTATGTCATCCAGGTAAGTAATCGCAATAAAACGATAGCAGCGTTCTGATTCATGATATTTTGTATATCATGCAAATTTTAACACATATCTCAGCAACCAGCGAGTCAAAATTTAAATTGCACGCTTTTTTGCTCCTTTTCCATCGATCTACTCGTATTTTCAACGTTTTTTTCTCTTTTGCAGGTTGAGGGAAACCTTGTTCTGGGAAAAAAGGCGATGCAAAATGGCGGCAATTTAACCATTGTGCAATTAACGAAAGACGATCAGGGCACGTATGAGTGTGTCGCGTCAAATATTGTAGCAAATGTGATAGCCAGTGCTCTGCTTATTATTGAATGTAAGTACCAGGACTTCTGAACATACTATTTCACTAGATTCGCTTTACTTGTCACAAATTTTTTAAAGCTAGCATTTCATTATATTCTTAGTGATTGCACGTAATTTGTTCTTTTAAGAATCACTAAGAATCATCGTGGCATATCAAAAATGATGTGTTTTTGATGTTTGCATTAAATACTTTAAAAATCCTATTAGTCTAACCCAATGCATATTCAATAGCATTTTCAAAATTTGTTTAAATACATCAACTTTTGATGCAGACAATTTTATAATCGTAGCATGTGGCAGTGTGTGATAGCCTGGTGGTGACCACTTTCATGCGGCTTGTGTGTGGCATTGTGTGGCATTGTGTGGCATTGTGTGGCATTGTGTGGCATTGTGTGGCATTGTGTGGCATTGTGTGGCATTGTGGATGGCAATGTATTCATTTATAGCCAAAGAATGATGCGTCGCATAGTACCGCTCTTATTTCTGTTCTCTAGTGTCTTCGCATGCGCCGTACAATCTAACCGTTCGTACAACACATTCGACGGCCAGAGTCTCCTGGCTGCCAGCCTACGATGGAACTCTATCTCCTCAGCATTATTTACTATGGTATAAAAGCACACCTCTTTTTTAGTTTGCATGTGTATAGTATTGCTTTAGTAGCACAGTAACGTGGACTCTACATTGAAATATCCGGCTATGTATTATTAGATTACATGTATATAGACCTCAGCCTATGTTAAAATATTAAATGAACTCACTTTCTACACCTGGCTACTGTGTTCCGTAATCATTCATCGAGCTGCTGTGAAATAGATTGGCATCTCTTGCATCTTAGCTGTATAAAATTGTTTGCTTCATGAGTAATTTTTTTGTTGGTACTTGACCCAACAACCCAGCTCCAGCAGTCGTCATCTGAATGCAAACGTCTAAATCTGGGTGAAAACATGAACATTAATAGATTAGACAAAAAACGAGGCGATTTGCGCTTGGGCATAAAATTACTAGTGCTTTGTCTTGCGTGCACACTGCACATGGAGGGTTTTAGGCTGGTGTATACTACGCCAAACAATGATGGTGCATGCAACGCAGTGCGATGCGTGCAAATGCTGTAGGTACAAGTTGCTGGGGGCTCAGGTGGAAGAATGGGTGACCATCCGGGTCATCCCCAACGACGCCACGTCATTGACAGTGTATAGTTTGGTACCCGAGTCAGCGTACCAGTTCATGGTACTCTCTAGAAATCGCGCGGGCGAGGAGCAGTACAGTACTCCTGTCACTGCCTCTACTCTAGGTACTGCATGCTAGCGTGGTTTTTTTGATGCTGTGTAGTAGCTATTGTTTGTTTAAATTGTTGTATTGTTCTATGTTAGAGCCAGAACTTGAGTCTGCTTTTGGAGTAACGCATATCTTTTTGAGGAAACTGGTTTCTTAAAAAATAATTTGTTATTTAGTTGCTGGTGGCAAACTTTTGTGTCCTTTTTCCCTTATATTGTATTTTGGATGTTTTTTATGTTTTCATTTCTTATTTTCCTCTATATCTAAACATAGAATTGCAACCATCAAAGATGTGCTTATGTTCTATGGTCAGCCATTTTTTTAATGTTGCAAAATAGCCTCTATTTATATTTTATGTGATCTCGATCTCCTATTTTTATTTGAGTTTGACAAGTTTAATAACGTCTGATCATTGGCTTGGTGTGAAAATTTAGAAGCAATTCCTGATGAAGAAGATGAGGAGTGGGAAACTGAGTGTAAGAAAATCTATTTTCACTTTTACTTGTGAATTTTTCCCCTTACATTTACTTTGAGTTAAGATGAAAACATTGAAAAAGTCATTTTTAATGCAACGTTCATTATAGGTATTAGATTTTTTTTACAAACATTATGGTACATATATGCAGGGGAGTCATTTATCTTTCTTTTTGAAGGACCAGTTCGCTCAAGACAAGTTTCTGCATTGTACAATAATTTATTATTAATACGATGTTTGATGTGAACAGATCCATGGTCAGGATCCGGTGACGACGACAATTATCCTCAGTCGGTCGGCAGCGGTATAATAGATGTCAGTCCGCTCCGCTTCGGTAAATCATGCTCAGAAAAAAACTTTCTATTCTAGTCCCTGATTTAATAAGTCTTTTGAAAACTGATCCAAAGATGCTTCTAAGAAGTTATTGAGACAAAGATCTTCCTAAGATGCTTTCGTGTATCGGATCCCAGTACTAAATTAAAATTTGGACACATTAAATAAAATCATGATCCCGGTCATATGAAAGCAGATGTTTGTGTTTGTTCGTGCTCATGATTATTATGCCCATCTTTTCGTTATTTTAGTCCTCTTTTTTCTAACTGTGAGTTTTCAAACACTGTTCCCAACAAAATTAAATTAATCGTTTTTACTTTGCCCTGTACTCTAACTTTTTTGTACTTTGGCTTGCTATCAGCTAGGATTAAGACTATGAATCTTTTACCTCCGCAATTATAAATCAATCATCACTTGTGATCTGCCGTATTAAAATGGAAGCCTGTAAATCTGGGGTTCCACCCCTGCAGACTGGGATAAAAGAGAATAGGTCTGCAGCCCAGAGTTCCCCGTACAAGTCATAAAAGGCCACTAAAGAAGGCGAGGTAAATTTTTACTAATTTTTGTTCACAATTTTTTTTTTTTTTTATGTGCAAATATCGATCGTCCTAAAAATACACGGAATGCACAGCGAGATAATAAATAGAAAACAATTAAACGAACGCTCAAAACATGTAACGATAGCTTTTGCAGTACGAACTGCAAACTATTAGCGAACTGTAACTGTGATAGCCGTTCTTACTACGCACGATCCTTAAACTTCTAAAACCGTAATTTGGAGTGTTTTGTCTCCATTGTTAATTCCACAGACCCGCGGCCTCCCGCTCCGCTCAACGTTTCCGTGCTCCAGCTCAAGAACGAGCTCCAGATATCCTGGCAGCCTCCGAAACCCTCCCTCATTAAAGTTAAGTACTACCAGATAGAGTACCGGACGGTGGGCCAGTGGGTGCCGCTGGAGGGATACATCAACAAGACGTTCTACACGTGGAGGACGGCGTCGCACGGCGCTGTGTATCAGTTCAGGGTAATGAGCTTTAGCGAGACGGGCGTGGCGAGCGAGTCGAGTCCTGTCGCCACACTCAGCACTAAGGGTGAGTACTAGCTAATTTTAGATATCTATAATATAATGATTTTAAATAGTGAACTTTAAAATTTTATATCCCATTTGACCCATGAGTTTCTTAAGTATTTTATATTAATATTTACTATGCTTTTAATTTTTCAGAGAAAAATGCATGCATTTAAAACAAAATCATAATTATCAACACACTGAATACTAATATTTTAGTTTATTAATTTTATATATATATTTTTTTAATGATAAAATCATTAATTTATACTATTTACACTATACAAGGTCATGCATAACAAAAGCTTAATTCTCTACAATCCTTGATCTATTCTAAGTCTTCAATTAATACAATAGGTTTAGGCTGTACTGATCAAATATAAAATAATCACATGAATGAACTTGATGTATGCATCTATGCTATTAAAATCCAAGTCTATGGAACAACGTCATCCAAGTCCGGACCCAGGTGTTCTTCCCCCGGCAGAGTGCCCCGAATCGCGGCTGCATTTCCCCGTTGGATAGCGATATCCAGACGCTGTCACAGGAACGAAGCTGAGCGTGCTTCTCCTGTCAGCGACGCTATCCGGCCTCCCAGCTCTGCAGTGAGCGCCAACGCGTCCGACCCCCACGCCCCCAGCGTCTCCACGGAAACCGGCGAGAAGTTGTATGTAGCCGTGAGCTCTGCATACTTCACTCGTTTCAGAGCTTCCGCTGCAGACGCTGCAGACCCCGACGCCATTGCAGACTGCTTGACGTG